>PVIW01003750.1:115423-156390 GCA_004026585.1 Noctilio leporinus
AATTGCAAAGAAGTGATTCAGAATTTTAATTCACACATGAGCCTTTATTTGAAAAGCAGAGAGGCTTCGAGGGAGGAGAGCCCAGGGGAGAAACGGGAACAGGACCCGGAGCTGATGCGTGAAGCCGGGGGGGGAGGGGGGGGGGCCGAATACCGACTGAAGCTGCAGCATTGGGGGGTCAGGGGCAGAAGAGGGTGAGCCTGGGCGCCCATGATTGCGGAGCCAGGCCAGGATGTCTCTCACAAATGCAGTCCCCACGGCGTGTCCCTGCGCAAGTCCTTGTCGGCTCGGGGGAAGTGAAGATGAGGGGAAGCCAGTGAGGGGGGCCGCTCGGAACGGGGTGCATCCCACAAAGCGAGAGGCGCACTCACACTCGGACGGGAGCCCAGGGCGGCTGGCCTGGCGAGCTGGAAGTGGCAGGGCAGCGGTGGCCTGGTGGTGGTCCCTGCATGACTGCCCCCCTTGCCTCCTCCGGGTGACGCACTGACCGCCCTTTGCAGAGCCAGGCTCCACCCTCTCGGCCCACGGTTTCCGGGCAGGGGGTTGGGGACACCTGTGCGTTTCTGTCTGGCACTTTGGGGAGAGTCTGTTTTGTTCTGGGGCTTGTTCCGTGTGCAGGAGAGAAACCCGAAGCCGCTGGTGACCATCTGGTCTCTGGAAGGGGTGACCTCATCTGAAAATGAAGCCAGCACAGAGGAAAACAGACTGGACAGGCATTCCTCACTACCCGTGTCTGGTCACCTGGGTCAAGTCATACCTGGCATTCTTTCTTGATTTTTTAAAATACGGAGGACGTTTGACGACACCATAACCACAGTGCCATGTGACAGTCACTAGGACGACAATGTGTAACACCTGAGAGTGGAAGGTGGCAGAGGGAATAGCTGACAGGGGAATAAATATTTCTTGAGTGGAAATGAGAAAAGGAAAATTACCTATGTAGTAGTCCACCTAGGCTGACCAGAATTTGAAAACCGAGAGTGGACTCAGAGGTTGGTGGGGTGTGGCTGGGAGGGGAGTCGCAGCCCCTGTGCTGCCCAGGACCCTCTGACCCATCCAGCTGTGCCATTTCCTAACAGCTACGTGTGTGCTCCATCACGGGGACCCACCTCCTCTGTCCCCTCCCCACTCCCAGGCAGGGACACAGCAAGGGGCAGGGGTGCAAGTGGGGTGTCCACAGTCTGCGTTCAACAAACCCACAGACGGAAATTCATGGTGACACCGAAGGAGGGGAAACCCAGCACAGTGTTACCAGACGTCTGTCCTGCACCGGACACGTCCTGAGGGTCCTCGCCTCTAGTCTGGCCTTGGGCCCCCCAGGTGCCCAGAAAGCAGGGCCACCTGCAGTCCAGCCAGGGACCTGACTGTTGGGAATTTGCTCACAAATCCCCTTTGGGGCTTCCAGCCTCGCTCCCTCAGGGAAATCAACGCCTTCTCCCCTCCTACCCCTCACTTCCGAGGGCCCCGGAGGGTGGCCGCTCCTGCAAGCCCGGGGCTCAGGGCTGCTGGACAGGTCCCCTCCCTCCCTTCCCTTCTAGGTCAGGGGCACTGACAGGCGCTCTGGGTTCTTGGGGACAGGGTTCCTGGGACCTGAAGTCCTAGAAACCTCCAGTGGAAACGGGGACAGCTGAGCATCTAAAATTACCTCCTAATTAGTGAACTGCCCTCCGTTCCGTACTAAGTGGGACAGTCGCCACCACGTTCTGAAACTATTTCACACAGCTAAGCCTCTGGCTCCATGCGTTTCCCAGAGCCCACCTCTTGTTAGGAGGCAAACAACGAATAGGTCCTTTGAGCGAATCTGGTGCCAACTTCAAAATGCACGCAGAACGCCAGGAAGAGCCTATGCAGTTGCCAAAATGGACTTGGTCTCGTCATCCTGTCACTGTGGAGGCTCGGTGGAGCCTCTGGGCCCGTTGGCCTCTCTTGCGCGTGAGCCTTTGGGCGGCAGGGCCTTGTCCACCTTTGTTCCTTGGCTTGCCCGGTGGCCCGTGCGGACCCTGCTGACCCTCCGCTGCAGGCCCTGGTCCTCACCTACGGGCCTGGCCCGCCTGGGCTCTGGGAGCAGGACTGTGCCCGTGAGCACATGCGCCCGGGGGCTCATCGTCTCGCTGGGGGCTGCATCCCTGGGGCTGGGGAAGGGCGGGCCTCCTGGGACACACCCAGCAAGCATTGCCGACTGACCTCAGGGCCCCTGCGAGGGCCCAGGCCTCTCCTTCCGTGCCAGTTTTCTTGGATGAGCTCACTTTTAGTCCCTGGCACTGCGGCCTGTCTGTCCCCCTGACCAGGGTCCTGTGCGTTGCCCCCCTGGTTTTTCACCACCTCATCCTGCACCCTCAGCATCACATGTCTGCCTGGTTTCTTTCCTCCTCGTGTCTGACTCCCCGGGCCGCCGCTCCCAGCCCTCCCGGCCCATCTCAGGGCCCCGTCCGAGCTCCGGACGCTCCTGGTCAGAGGTTCCAGCAGCACAAGTGCCTTCCATACCCACGGGCTCTGCCACCGAGGATGGACTAAGCCGTGGGGTCTCCCTCTTCAGTCACCAACTGACTCAGGGGAGATGTGATCATCTTTGCAGAACGGAGCCCGGGTGCCCTATTTCGTAACACGTGTCTTATTCCAGTCGTACCCTGGAAGGAGCCCGCTCCTCCGTGACGAGCCAGGCGCTGGGCCCGCCTCCCCGCGGTGGACATCCACGACGCGTGCGTGACAGGCGCATCCCCACCGCGGCTAGGCCGCGCAGCAGGACCTGGAGAGCCCTGCCGTGAATTCGTTGATCAAGGCGCGTCGTAAAATTTGCTCTGGGAAAGGGGTAGGTGAATCCCGGTCGTGGTGATGGCTTGGGGAGTGCTAGTCTTTTTGCTCGCATGTCCGGAATCCAGGAACGTGTGAATGGGCCTGTTCTCAGATGAACGGGATGGGGGCCTGTTTGTCTCCTCAGAAATCAAGGTTTACCACAAACTAACGGCGCCACAGTCTGGCATAGCTCGCGGGCAGCTGACTCCATACGGGGGTGCTGCCTGGTCCCAGGATTCCAGGAAGTCAGAGGTTGGGGGAGGGAGTGTGTGTTGGGGGGGCTGACAGGCACTCAGCACCAGTCGCTGGCCGTTCGGGGCACATGCACATGGCAACCACCCCCATCCTCCCTGGCCAGCGGGCCAGTCTCGCTGTCAGCAGATGCCGTGGGGACCTTCGTGGGTCAGATGAGCAGAGTTTGGGGGGCTGGCTGCTGCCTGTGGGGAGGCACCCGGAAAAGAGCGGCCCCGCCCTGGCGCAGTCCCGCTCCGACGTGCGTGACAAAGCTGCGGCCTCTCTTTCAGGCGAGTCCTCCGGCCTGGCCGGCACGGGAACCCACGGGGACGGGAATGGCACCAGCTTCCGGGCACGGCCTCCTGCTCCTGATCAGCACGCTGGGCGTCTCGGCCCTGGACCGCGTGGCCCGAGGGCCGCGGAACAGCACGCTGATCCTCACCCAGGAAAACAGCGTTCGGAAGTGCAGCTGCCCCGTGGGCCTGCGGGACTGCGACTACGGCCTGGCCAACCTCCTGTGCAGCTGCGGCGCGGTCCTGCCTTCTGCCAGGGAGCCCGCCAGCTACAGCGGCCGCCTGACCGTCTGGTTCACGGCCTCCTCCGCGCTGGGCCCGCTGCTCAACTTCACGCTGGTGCGGGACCTGAAGCTGTCCCTGTGCGGCGCCAGCGCGCTGCCCGCGGAGTACCTGGCCATCTGCGGCCTGAAGCGGCTGCGCGTCCACACGGAGGCCCGGCACCCGGCTCCGGAGCAGAGCGTGCTCATCAGCGCGCCCGGGGAGAAGCCCGCGGACACCCCCTGCGCCTCCGTCTCCTTCCTGGACATGGCCCTGTTCAACAGGGACGCGTCCCTGAAGTCCTACAGTGTAGAAAACGTTGCCAGCGTTGCCCACAACTTCCCTTACTTTTCTGACGTCAAAACCTTGCCCATTCTGAGCAACAAAAGCTACGTGGTCACGTTCATTTACTGACGGTGCCGCGTGCCGCCTCCGGCAGCTCTGGCCCGCTGGGGTCATTGGAAGAAGGGATCTGGGGTATCTCCGCCCACCCGTCTCCTCTCCGGAGACCCCTCGCAGCAGAGCCACACGGATGAGTGACCAGCCGGCCCTCGCTGCCCGGCCCCTGCCCAACTGCGGGAGCTGTTTTGAAAAACAAAATAAAAGGAAACCCGAACCCCACTTGGCTCCGTCTTAGAAACCTGTTTTGTGGGTCAGTTAGAGGCCAGGCCCTTGCTACCCCGGGGGGTCTGCGGAGCCACATTAGACCAGAAATGGCACGAGGGGGGCACACCGGGGACTCGTATGGGAGCTCAGAGTAGGGGTGACCCCCAGAAAGGTGTCCTCCTTCAGAACCCGGCCTTCGGGGTCCTGCTGCCGTTTGTGGCAGAGCCTAGAACTTTCTCCTACGCGGAGGGTGACAGGTTTCAGAGGTCTGCGGGCTCCACAAAAAGGCTCTCAGACTCGTGGTTCTCAAACCCCTTGAGAGAAGGGGGTTTTGTGAGTGTGTCTGGGGGTGGGAAGGCTGGGTGGGGTGGGGACTTAGGACCAAATGAGGGCACCAGGGGTTTGAGGAGGGGGTCAGAGGTGAGAATTGGGGGACACAAAACCACGTGCACACGGCTCCCCATTTTGCCTAGACCCTGGGGAGCGTTCCTTGTCCAGCCCTTCTCTTTCTTGGCCCTCTTCTGTCAGTGACCCCATTGTCACCTCTCATGTCTCCGCTCACTGTCCCCACCCCTTCCTACCCTCCTCTCCCCCTGCTCCAGAGGCAGAACTTAGTGCCATCAGAGCCATGATGAAGGACAAGGCGGGTGAGCCTGGTGGCTGTGTGTGCCTGTCCCACGAAATGCTCCCGCGACCAACAGAAAGTGGAGAGAACTGTGAGGCTCGGTCGTTTGGAAGCGTAAGAGTGGAACACCAAAGACACGTCCTATGACATGGTTGATGCAAAAGGGTTCTGTGGGTGGGGATACAAGACCTCAAGGCAACATTTAACATAATATTTTAGTTTTGGTTTTTGAAAGAGGGGAAGGGAGGGAGGAGAGAGGGTGAGAAATGTCGATGTGCAAGAGAAACATTGATCCGTTGCCTCTTGAATGTGCGGGGGCCTGAACCTGCAGCCCAGCCTGTGCCCTGACCAGGAATCAAACCAGCAACCTTTGGTTTACAGGACGATGCCCAACCCACTGAGCCACACCACCTGGGACCAAGGTGTTATTTTATCAATTAAACTGCCTCATCATTGAACAAAGAAAAGCTTTCCTCACAGAGGCCCAATGAATCCATGACAGTGGAATGAATGGAAAGAATCCATGACGAGTAGAGTAGGAAGGTCCAAACTCTGAGTGCAAAGAGGAGGAACATTACTGTGTTCATGGTACCATAATTAGAAGAAATGGTTTTATGCTGAAATAAGAGGATGTCTTGGGTTGGTCGATGCCCTCCGATCACATTTACCAGAGTGTGACTGAAATAAGCTGAAATGTCCACATTGGCTTACCTGGCGGGTACAGGCTAGTTAGCATGAGTCCACAGTGTCAGTGTTTAAATTAGGCCACAGCTGTGACCCAAGGATGCATTTCAACAGAAAAGCATAATGACCTGATTACTGCCACAGTATCAGGTGGGGGAGGGTAGGAAAGTCATAGAAAAATGCAAAGAAGGGAAGAGCAGAGGGAAGGAGACAAGGGAAAAGATGAACAATATAGTTACTATCATTCGTTACTGAAAGCGTGAAAACCGAGTTGCAGTGGATTTTTCCTAAGAAAGTATAAAATTAAATACTAGGAATTCTGAACATCTACATGTGCCCTACATGCCATTTGGTGGCTTTTCATAGGTTCAAAGTCCTTTCCCACATCACGTAAGTGATGCTTGTAAGACACTTAAATCAAGAGAAAAGGGGAGCAAATGCAGTTAGAAACCACGCGTGTGGTCACCAGCTCTCTGGACTAAAAATGTGGTTCAGGTTGCCCTGACGGAGGAGAAATGAAGAGTGAGAAAACCCACAACACGTACTGGGGGGAAGGTGGCATTTGGTGCTTGGCTGTGGGTCTGGGGGTGCCCCAGGGAGCCAGGGGGTGGTGGTGGAAAACTGAAAGGGATGTCCAGCCCCAGCTGAGTGTCCTTTGGAGGCTATGATGGGGTCAGATCCGAGCCTTCAAGAGAATGAGGAATGCCAGGCTCTTATGCGAAATGGCCCGATCTGTCAGTGTGCGCATACTACGCTGCCTTTCTGTCTGTTTCTTGCTCTTGGTAGCTTGGTGTCAGGGGTTCCCGTTAAGCCTGGGGTGAGCTGTTTGTCAACTCTGATTAGTGGGGTGTTGGTAAAGGTTTAACCACAAGGTGTCCAAAGCAGAAAGGTACACACGTTCACAAATTTATACACATTTTACTGATATAAAGGGTGTCTAACACACACTATTTACCAATGATAATAAAATACATAGTGCTCTTGCCCTGGCTGGGGTGGCTCAGTGCATTGAGTACCAGCCTATGAACCAACGTGCCGCTGGTTCGATTCCCGGTCAGGACACACGCCTAGGTTGCGGGCCAGGCCCCCAGTTGGGGAAACATAAGAGGCAACTACACATTGATGTTTCCCTCTCACTCTTTCTCCTGGTGCATTAAAAGCAAATAAACTCTTTAAAATATATAAATACTCTTCATTATACACTGTGTGCACAATTAATTCTCAGGAAGGCTTCAGCTGAGTTTTGCCAAACTCTTGGATCCACAGGCAGCCCGGGGTGCAGCCCGTGAGCTCGTGCAGTCCCAGCACGAATGTCCGCTGGTGCTGTCACGACTGTGAGGAGTCAGGGGAAGTTAAAGGGCGAGATGACTGTGGGAACGAACATTTGGTAGCCAGTGATGTAAGCCACTTCTTTGCTGAGCCAACTGATAGTTCTCCATCATATCCTTCCAAGCCCCTAACCCCTCAACCCGGCCTTTCCCGCTCCGGGCTCTGCACCAGAATTAAACGATAATAGAAGTGTTTCAAGTGACTCATTTCCTCACTTCTCCCACAAGGTAACACACCTACATGCATTTACAAGTATGATCATCCTGGGGGCATAAACATGCATCCATTCCACGCCATAGCTGCCTTAAGACTGTCCTCTCAGGGGGCTGTGCTGGGTCGGGCTGAGCCCGCCCGAGTGGGGGGGCTGCTCACGGTCGGACCAGCTCTGCACTTGCAGCCCAGCTCGTCCCCAGCATCCTGCCACGGGGAGGGGTCCCTGCACCTCCTCTGTGGCCTGCTGCCCGGGGCGGGCCTGCTGCGGAGCCCACCGCTACGTGGATGTGGCCGGCACAGCTGCAGGAACTGCCCGTGAACTCTACTTGAATTCTCCCTAATCCACTGTTCACAGGGAATTCTTCAAGGGGCCACAGGTGTGGTCTGCGGGACAGGTAGAGAGACAGCCGGACTTGGTCTCCAGGGTGACAGAGCACAGCGAGCAGGTGCTCTCCGGAATTGCCAGCGTCCACTCACGACCGTGCCACCCGCACTTGGCCACAGAGGGCTGTTCTGCATGTCCAACGTGACAGTTCAGTAGCTCAAACCGCTGCGGCTCAGGCGGGCAGCTGAGGTCACATGGGCATTTGGTCCACAGGGCTTCGCGCGAGCCAGGGGCAATTTCTCAAAAGGAAGCTACTGATTTGCCACTTGATTGAATTCAACCTTCCACTCCGAATTCGACTTCAGATTGCCACCTGACCTGATAAGAGCCCCTAAAGTGCCAGGAACACCTGCGGCTGACACCTGGCACCCAACGGTGAGAGGAGCCCAGGTGAAACCCGGAGGCCCAGGAACTCCTGGGGCCCTTTAGGACACGGCCACGCGGGGGCTGAGGTTTGTGAGGACGGAAATGACGCCGGGCTGTCGGAGCAGCAGCGTTTCTCTAGGAGGAAGAGATCTGGTTGAAGGTATTTGCCCACTTCCATGGTGGCCAGTTTCAAGTTACGACAGGACATCACTGAGCGTGACGGTGACAAGTGTCCAGGGGCCCAAAGAGCCAGCTCCCGCACACCTGGAAGAGGACAGGGTGGCCCGTGAGAGAGTTGGGTCCATTGGGCTGGAGTCTTGTCAGAGGGGCACAGACGTGACCTCGGGGTTGGCAAGAGGTGAGTCGTGGTGATGCTGGTAAGAAATATTGATGACGTGTGTGGAGAAGCTGGGCTGTGGAGGCGAAGAATGGCTTGGTGGCCAGACAGAGGTGGCAACAGCGGGTCTCGGGCGGAGCACAGGAAGCAGGTGCGGGCAGAGGTGCCGCTCACGCGGCAGAAGGCCGCCGTCCTGGGGTCCAGGGCTCCAGGGAGTGGGCCGCGGGGCGCGATGGACGGGTGCAGCTCTGATAGGTAGGGGGCTGCTGTTTTCATTTCGTGAAAGGGGGCAAGAGAAGTTCAGACGCACGCAGGCTGGCAGGCGCAGTCCCTCTGACAGCTAAGCAAGGGGTTATTAGCTGGGAGGAGCGTGAACAAGTTTGAGAAGAGGTGGTATGACCATCTCATGGCATGGAAAGTAAACTTACCACGGAAACATGAAAGATAGAGGCAGCCCTGGCTGGTGAGGCTCAGTGGATTGAGCACCAGCCTGTGAGCCGAAGGGTTGCTGGTTCGATTCCTGGTCAGGGCACAAGCCTGGGTGGTGTGGGCCAGGTCCCCAGTTGGGGGTGCGCGAGAGGCAACAGACTGATATTTCTTGCACACTGCTGTTTCTCTCCCTTTCTTCCCCTCTCTCTAAAAGTAAATAAGTAAAATCTTTAAAATATATATATGGGGTAGATGAACTTGTTGAAAGTTACTAAAGGAGACATCCTGGAGCTCTTCATTGTTACCATCTTGACAGAAAATGTTTTGCCTCAATCCCGGAAATTGTTACACAGTTACTCATGAGAAAGGTATTTGAATGGCCTTTCGCAGATAGGAAACAATGAATCAAATAGAACAGGCTACCATTTTACACCTGTGATTGTTCAGATGTAGCATCTAATTGATTTCTTGTCACATTAAGGGCAGTTTTATTTATCCCCTTGGTTACTTTGTCTCCTGCACAAATTTAATGACCACAAATGTAAGAGATAGAGCCCAGCTCTTGTTCACCAATGTATTCCTGTTGCCTGGAACATGGCAGACACTCAATACATTTTATTGAATGAATGGGTCACAGAATTGCCTAGTCTGAATAGCAAGTGTATTTCAAAACTACTGAATGAACTCAGTGTTTCCGTGCAAGGAAATAAGACATTGTTTACTTTTATTATTACCCTCTACTTTTGGATGAAGAGAAAAAATGATTCCCTTTTGTGGAAGAAACTATTTCAGAAAATGAGGGAATGGTTATTACAGTTGATTGCCAACATATTCATAAAAGTTAAAGGGCTCTCCACCAGGGGTACTAATGTAACAATAACTTTTAAAAACCTGATTCTTTCAAATCTGGATTCCATTAATAATAATAGTTTGATAGAAAAGATAATCTTGCAAACAACCAAAATAGAACCAGATACATGAATACAATGAATAGACCTTCAGTGGGCAAATGGGGGGAGTAGAAGGAGGCAAAGAAGGGAGCAGTTTAGTCAAGGAATTAGTATGGAAGAACCATGGACATGGACAGCAAGTGGGATTGACTTTGGGCGGGGGAGTGGGTGGGTGGGGAAAGGGACAGTGGGGAGTAAAAACGGGATGGATGTAATACAACAACAATAAAAATAATTTTAAAAAAAGATAATCTTCCCTGGTTGATGTGGCTCAGCTGATTGGCACTGGCCTAAGAACCCAAAGGTCACTGGTTTGGTTCCCAGCCAGGGCACATAACCAGGTCTCCAGCCAGGTCTCCAGCCAGGTCCGTAGCTGGAGGCAGGTGAAAGGCAACAATACACTGACATTTCTCTCCCTCTCTGCCTCTCTCCCTTCCTCTCTCTCTAAAAATAATAAATGAAATATTTTTAAAATAAAATAAAATATCACTGAACTAACTTCTTGATTCAAACAAAAGGGTTGATGTGACAGTTCTGTGTAAGCAATCTTTGTCTTCCCATAATACTAAAGACACCCCAGTATTAAATGGTGATGACATATTGCTGTAATCAATTAACCAATCAGTCAGCTTCATACTTAAAGCACAGGGAGTTTCATAAAATAATTAAATTCTGATACTACACTGCTGACAGGCAATTAAAGCAGCTATTCATGTCAGGAATTTAATTTCCACCAGGTCCGTAGCCTCTAGAAGGGCCTTTGACTTGCCTGGGCAGCCACACGACTTAAGTGTTTAACTTCACCCTTTAGTTGTTGGACAGGTGGGCTGTCAAAGTCATAAACACACTTACTTGTCCTTTAATACACTGGCTGACTTTAAAATGCAAGTGTTCTCCGCTCTATCCCTGCTCAGTTAGCACGTTCGCAGTGGAAGACCCTCTTGAAGGTTCTGGCCAAGGTGTGGACCCATTGGAGCCTTTGATGTCTCTGCCAGTGTCATGTCACTGCTCACCTGGGTCTGGGCCCAGGTGTTGCAGGCTGACCAGGTGCCACTTGAACCCTTTGTGATGGACATTGAAACTCCATTTCACCCAGAACCACGGTGGGAATCAGGCCTTAAATCAACGCTGAACGACCAGAACATAAGAACTTAGAGTAGTTTGACTAGCGTGGAAGCCAGATATCACTCCCTTTACCTGTGAACTGGAAAAAATGCGAGGGGATGGGGTTAGCCCCCATCAGTGATTTTCAACCTGCTTCCTCTCCTGGCAGGCATGAACCAATTAACAATTCTACGCACACCAATAGAGTCTATTTTTTTGGCCAAGCTGACCTAAAAATTGGTATAATTTTGATTCACTCACATTACATGGCTATTGCACTGGCTGCTGTCCTTTTGTATTGGATGATTTAAGGGGAGAGGTCAGTGCCCCTGACTGCTCAGGTGTTGCACTTAAAAAAAATTTTTTTTTTTTAATTTATCATCTTTAGAGAGGGGAAGGGAGAGAGGCAGAAAGGGAGAGAGACATCCATGTATGGTTGCCTTTCACCTGCCTCAAGCCATGGACCTGGCTGGAGACCTGGTTATGTGCCCTGGATGGGAATCGAACCAGCGGCCTTTGGATGGGCAGGCCATCGCCTTATCCACTGAGCCACCAGCCAGCTCCAGGTATTTGTTGCACTTTTTAAAAACTTGGGAGGCGCACCAACTGAAACTCGCTGGCACGATCACCTTCCAGTTTCCCAGAGCGAGTCCTGGTGGACGGGTCTCAAATGCAGTCACAGAAAACCCGTGGGAAGGGGCAGATGTGAAGGACATAGAAATTCTTGGTGGGCCTCGGGTCCCCGACTTCAACTTGCAGCTTAAATAAACCTCAAGTGCCATTGGGACGGGCTGGGGTCGGCAAAGCGGCGCTCGCCCGTCTGCCGGCCGAAGTGCCCGCCGGCAGGGCTTCCCCGACAGCCACCGAGACGAGGGGATATGACCAGCCCACCCATGTGGACCCAGAGCTCCAGGGCTAGGTCACCCCCCAGACGCGGCCCCTTTCTGAGGCTTTTGCTGCAGCGCTGATGACGATGCCAGGCCCGGAAACAAACCACCAGGGGCCGCGGGCCGGGTTACGCAGGTCACGGTGCAGCCCCACCACCGGCCGGCGGAGCGGGGCACAGAGGGCGCTCGCCGGCGGAAACCAAGGACGACCCCGCGCGCGGCGGACGTGGCCTGGGTCTGCGCGTAAAAAGGCGGCCCCGGAGCCCGCACAGCTCCGCGTGCGTGTTCGCTGCGGAGCAGCCCGGCTCGGCTCTGCGCCAGCGAGTCCGGACGCCGCGTCACCCGCCGCCGCCGCCGGCACGTGGCCCCGACCCCGGGGACGCGGCGCGGAGCGAGGGCGCGTCGGCACGGACGCCGGGGAGCCTGCGGGCCCGGCCCCTGTCCGCTCGGGAGGCCGTCGCCCGGCGTCGGCGGCCCCGCCCACGTCCCTGCCTCCCGCCCGCGGAGGGGCCCCGGGCGCTGGCGCCCCCTTCCGAGCCATCGGGAAGCGGGGAACAAACTCCAGGCCCGGAGCAGCCATCACAAGGGAGCGACAGTCACTGATCGCAGCCCGGCCTTCCCGCCCCGGCGGCCCCCAGCGCGGCGCAGGTCTCGGGAGACGAGCTCCCGCCTCCGGGCTCTGGGATTCCCGCGGCGGCGGCGGCGGCGGCGGCGAAGGAGCGGCGAGTCCTCCGCGCCGGCAGAGGGCGGTGCCGCCCGCGTTCTCGCGAGAGGCGCGAGGTCTTGCCAGGCGACGCGCCGGCCCGGAGCGCGTGCGCACTCAGCTCGGCAGGGCCGGCGCCGAGCGGGACGGGCCGGTGGCCGCGCGGCCGCGCGATGTTCCGAAAGGCCCGGCGGGTGAACGTGCGCAAGCGGAACGACTCGGAGGAGGAGGAGCGGGAGCGCGATGAGGAGCAGGAGCCGCCGCCGCCGCTGGGCGCTGGCGAGGAGCCGGGCGCGGACCGGGCCCCCGGCGGGGAGGCGCTGCTGGGCCCCGGGCCTCCGTCCGCGCCGGCGCTGGGCCCCGGGGCCGAGGCCGGGGGCTGCCTCCCGGGCGGCGCGGAGCCGGGCAACGGGCTGAAGCCGCGCAAGAGGCTGCGCGAGAACAGAGAGGCGCCGCGGGCCAGCCTGCTGAGCTTCCAGGACGAGGAGGAAGGTAACCGCGCCCTCCGGCCGACCCTCGAGCCCCGCCGCCGCCGCCCGCGCACCCCACCCCCGCCCTCCGCCTGGGCTCCGCGCGCCCTCTGAGCCTGGCCGCCCGCTCCCGACCGGGGCGCCTTTCCCGCCGGGGCAGCCTCGCGGGGCTTTGCGGGAGACCTGGCGCCGGGCCTGCGGCTCTGCCGGGGTGCGTCCCGGGGACCCCTCGAGTGCGGCCGCGGCTGCTCGGGGTTCGCCGCCCCAGCGCTCCGGGTCGCCATGCGTCCGGGGCTCCGTCCGGGCGGGCTCGGAGCCCGGCTGTAAGCAGCCTGGTTCTGGGCCGGCGGGAGCCCGCAGGGGCTGCTCGGTGCCCGGCGACCTTGGCCCGTCAGCGCGAGCCTCGGCCTCGTTCAGTGTCGGGTCCTGACTGAGCCTCGGGTGCGGAGACTCGGTGCGCCCGGAACCCCTGCGGTCGGCGGTGCGCAGTGGGAAGTGGCCTGGAAACCTCCCTTGCGCTGCCGGCTTCCAGTAGGGCAGGCAGTCTCGCTTTGCCTTTTGTTATTTACTTACTTATTTTATTTAAGAGGACAGCCAACTGCCTGATTTTGAAGATGCAAGGACCGTTTGGTAGTATCTGTAAAAATTTCAGATCAGAGGCGGTGGGCGGGCCATCAGAACCACTGAGGAAGGCAGGCTTGTTCTCAGCCTGGTCCTGCAGGGACCCGCAGGGACCCGCGGCGGCCGCGCACCCGGACTTGCAGGGGCGCAGGCTTGACAGCTCCTGAGTGGCTGTTGTGTTTCAGGCGCCGTCGCCATCTGCTGATGGGGTGCTTTCTCACGGGGGCTTTCCCCTCCTGAAATGGGTGATTTGAGGAAGGCACACATCAGGAAATTTGGGCACTTTACATGTTTTACACCTTTTAAAAAGTCGACTTCAGGTTACTCTGGATTAGTTTATGAAGTTGACTTTGGTATTTGAGAGCCTGTGACATTTGAAATAACGTCAAGTCGTGGACTCACTTGGGAAGTGCAAGTACCTACTGGAAAGGATTAAAAAAATCCCATCAGATCAGGTGAAAGTTAGAAGGTGTGCCTGTGTCTGGAAATGGTTGCTACAGACTTTATTTTCTCTTTTAAGAAAATGAAGAAGTTTTCAAAGTGAAGAAATCAAGTTATAGCAAAAAGATAGTGAAGTTGCTTAAGAAGGAATACAAAGAAGATCTTGAAAAGTCGAAGATTAAGACCGAACTTAACTCATCAGCTGACAGTAAGTACCTAACCAATAGGGTTCTTTGGAAATGTCTCATGGAAGGTGCTTTCTCCTCCTGGTGGAAGGGAGTTGCCACATGTTGGGGAACGCCTGCCGCTGAGTGGCATGCAGTTCTGTGATTTCTAACATGATTGCAACGTAAATGCATTTTTCAAAAAGAAAACCTGGACCCTGGCCTGTTTGTGCTGCAGGGACCCAGTCCTCTCCCAGTTTTCCTGCCCGTGTGCAGGGAAGAGTTCCCGCTGAATCTGGAATCTCACGCGTGTTCTTTCAGGGAGTGCTGTGCCAACTCTTGTGTCTGTGTTTTATGGAGACAAGTTTTCTGTGTCTTGCTGGTATTTTTGCGGTGGGTTCAGTTCTTCGCTGTTAGGATACCTGAAGTGCAGTGCTGATCCCGCTTCACGGCCTTACTCACATGTGTAACCAAGGACTCCTGGGTGTGAGCCTGCCCTGCCCTGTGTCCACGTCACTCCTGCCATCACAGCTTTTGTTAATGGTTGGAAGCAGTTGTTGGTCTTTGGGAAAGTGAACCCATTAGGCACCATCAGTGTCAAAGTCTGAAGTGGCTGTAGCCTGTTGGGGACACGCAAGTCCATTAACGAGCTGGCTCGGATGGTTCACGGAGGGAGGTGAGGGTGGATGAAAGGTAAGCCGTTGACAGCCTGGAAGGGAGACTTTGACTCCAGCACTGGGGTTAGCGTTGCGGTGTTTGCTGGCCAGGATGAGGACGTGAGAAATGCCTTTGGAGCCTTTGCCTGGCATGAGTGTCCGTGTGGACTGGCACCGGTGGAGGTGGGAGGCCTGGAGCACTTGACGCTTTAGGGTGAGCTTTGCTCCCTTACTGGCGGGCCTAGAGTTGCAGCTGAGTGAGACTGGGGCTTTTCCTTCTGTGGGGCTGAGGGATACGTAAATAATGTCTGCCGTGGGTGCAGGAGAAGTGGAGAGAAAGGGTTATTTGGAAACGTTCCCGCAGCAGAGTTGGCAGGCTGAGTGTGGGCTTCTGCTGCTGCGTCGAAAAGAGGGACAAACCCGGGCACTCGTACCCGAAGGATGTTCCGTGTCAGGTGCAGGACTCGGGAAGGCACGTGGGAGGAGGAGTATTTTGGGGGAAACCAGATGTCTTGGAGTTAAGGCACCTGCTTCCTTTTTCCAAGTATCTTGAGAATCAGCTACGAATGATGAAATAATTCGAGAAAGGACAGGAAAAGTGAGACCTAAGAAGTAGTTTGTGAAGCCCTTGCCTCTGCACTGCCCTAGCGCACGGCCTCCCCCGGTGGTCGTGCATCCTCTCCGCCTTGGCGCACCACATCCCTTCCCAACCCTGTTTTCTCAAGACTATTAGAGGGAAGGCCTCGCACGCACCCCAGGGGACTCAGCCCACAACCCAGGTCTACCCCGGCTGGGAATCGAACCAGTGACCTTGTGCTCTTTGGGTTGACAGTGAACGAACTGAGCCATGCCGGCCAGGACACGAGTTCACTTTTAAACAGAATTTCAGGGCCATAGCCAGTGAACAGTTGCAGGTGCAGGTTTTGATTTGGTGCTTATTGAGGTGGTAAGAGGATTCACTGATGAGATATAAGAATCTCAAAGACTAAAGAGAAAAGACTAGACAGTTTCAAGGGGATGATGGTCACTGGTAGGAAACAGCGCCAGAAAGGCCCAGAACAGTGATGCCTGAGGGAAGACGCGCAGGGCCTGTGGCTGCTTCCCGGAGAAGGGCCCCTGCAGCTGGCAGCCCAGCGCCTGCGGTGGGAGGGGCTTTTTGCTGCGTTGCTCACGGTGTGCTGGGGGGGCAGTGGCCGAGCCAGCCACCTGCTGGCAAACGCCCTTGATGTGGAGGGCGCAAGCTGTTTGCCAGGGTCGGGGCGCACAGGCTGGTGATGGTGAGGAAGGGAAGTGGGAGGCAGCAGGGCCCCTCAGCCGCTCCGGGGAGCTCGGTGAGGGCGTGGATGTCAGAGACCCCCGTGCCTGCTTGCAGACTGAGGAAAAGGCCTGCTGGAGCGCAGGGCAGCGAGAACACTGGCGAGCCCAAGTCCTGAAGTGGACACAGCGTGAAGGGAGCAGAGCCCAGAAAGGTTATGTGGCATCTTTTTGTGAAGGTGTCTGAGGCACAGCCCGCTGTCTTTTGGACCAGTACTTGCTTAGTCCCAACGGATTCCTGTGAGCCTAAGGAAACCGGGTATCTTGAAATCTGCAGAAAGCACTGTTTGCATATCTGATCTGGATGACCTTCCCTGGTCTGTTTTGTCTGTTAGAAGCCACTGACGTAATGTGGGTTGAGAGCAGGGGGAATGCGTACTTTTTTGACTTCTAACCGTATAAGTACATCTAGTAAAGTGAGTTAAAATCTCATCACCTGAGAATGTAACCCGGAAGGAAGTCTGGCTGGCAAGGCAGGATGGTAACTAGAAAGTAAACGCTGAAACAGTGATCGGTGAGTGAGGGCCGGCCCGGGCTGTGGTCCTGGAACTCTGTGCAGGGGAGGGACATGCGGGGAGAAGCCACTTGGGGGTGGGAGTGGGCTAGGGAAACACCAAGGCGGCTTTCACGGTGAGACTCAGCATCTGTTTAATCATAGTCATTGTGCCTGTTGCAGGCATTGCCAGGTGCAAGTGCTTCAAAGTGGAAAACATTTTGATTTTCTTGATTTTTGCCTGGCACAGAGGATGTGATTGGAACTATTTCGTCACGAGTAAAGTAAGCTATTTGGTGCAGAGTGGACAACTGTTGGCCTCCGAAACCCAGTGGCAGGAGAGCGGCCCTGCAGCTGGCCTGGGAGAGGCCTGAGAATTAGAAGGGAGCCTGGGGGAGCTCTCCTCCCCCCGGGGCATTGGGCGCCGGCCACAGCTCCTGCCGTGGGATACACGCGGTTGCTCTTCATGCCGCCTGGCCTCTGGCCTCTGGCCTCTGGCCTGGTTTTGGATGCCCAGAAAGAGAACCAGGTCATCTCTGCTTCAGTCGCAGATCCTCTTTGAAATAGGCAGATATGGCTAAGGGGTGTCAGGCGCAGGGTCGTTGTGCCTGTTGGCACTCGCCCCTTCAGGTGAGGGGCGAAAATGGCCGTGAACCAAGAAGTATCCCCAAAACCATTCATCACATCAGAGAGGTGTACCTGGTTTCTACACTTTGTTCGTGGTAAAAAGTTTCCTGGAATGGGCTTGGAGTGTAATGAAATACTGACGTATAAAAAAGAAATAATGCTTCAAAGAGGTGCAGGCAGTTACCTAGGGAGTTTAGAGGACAACACAGTTAATTTTGATAAACTAGTAACATTTTGAGAAGATTAAAGGTGGGGTTGAGCAGCACCTCAAATGCAACCCAGTGTCCCCTGTGTCATTTTTATCTCCCTGTTACGTCTATTGTTGGTGATTTCGTTTTCATACGTTAGCGGTTTGAGATGTTTATAAACAAAATAGTTGAAGCTTTAATAAATCAAGCCCATAACCCAAAAACCCCTCCTTAGTTTATGGATTTTGTTTTAAAGCCACTTCAATATTTTCAAAATGCAGCCGAACCACCTTTGGACAAAACCGGCCATGCCAAGGACGTGGGCCTGGAGGACGGGGCGGTCCTCAGCGAACGCGGGGAGGACGAGATGGACGTGGAAAGTGAGAAGGAAGAGGGGAAGCCCAAGGCCAGCGGAGCCTTCGCAGATGCGCTGTCATCTCTCAACGTCCTCCGTCCCGGTGTGTGCTCGCCCGTGCAGACCCCTGCGGGGGGAGCAGTGAGCTAAGTGGCGCTCCTGGGACGTCCTGTGTGAAAGCAGGGTGTCGGAGTGAGAGCAGGGGAAGCTGCCAGCTTTGAGGCTCCTTGTCAGGCGGACTGTTGTGGCATCACCGGGAATGTGGGGCTGCAGTGAATGGATAGTGATACTATGGTGTCCTGTTGTTTTGTATCAGAGTAAGATTTAAATCTTTTTAAAAGCTGCTGCTAAAAGCAAAACTCACTGCTGTTAGTTCTCTGTCCAGACTTCATTTTCTTAACGTTTCTACAGGAAGTAGTTTGCAGATCTCTTCACTGGTTTATTAGCTTTTGAATAATCACTTTGCAGGCAAATTTTAATTACAAAAAGGTATCATTAAACTCATTAACATTGATAAAGTTCAAAAATGCTCACTCTGGGCTGGTAAAGTTGTAAATAATTTTGTATGTAGATTAGTGGCATTCTAATTGGTATAGCCCCTTGAGCTGTGCAGCAGTGAGCTCAAATGTTCTTGGCCCTCTAATTGTATGTCTGTAAATCTACCCCCAGGAAACAATGTTTTCGTTACATTATTTATACTGAGCAAAACTTGGAGACAGTGTCTAGCTGGAGAGGAATTGCTAAGTAAATTAAGATACATTTACATGAAGGGATATTACATAGCTATTAAAATAATCTGATGAGTAGCAAGGCATTAATTTTCACTGTAGGTAAAAGGTCAGTTACGTAGTAGGTAATGTTTTAACTGCAAGAAGTTAAGCCATTAAAATGATACTTATGCAAAACTACAGAGAAAAGCTTGCTACGTTTTAACATGAAGGAGAATTAGGGACAGAATTATGTAGTCAACATGCTTAGAGGTGAACTGAAAACTATTTGCAAGAGAACTATATTATAAATCCCGGTGTTTTTGGGGGGTCAGCTATAAAGGTAGACACCTTTATCATTTTTGCCTGTTGTCTAGCAATATGATTCTGTTACTTATTTTTTATTTCAAGGTGGAAAATGCAGTTAAAGCTGCTTTTGGTGGGTTCTCTCCCCACCACATAGACACTTTCCCATTTTGCCTTCGTGTGTCTGCTTCTGCCTCCTTGGGCAGCGTCTAGTTTCCCCTGAAACCGAGTGAGAGGTGGAGGAGCTGGGCGCAGGCCCAGCCGGGGAAGGGTGCCCGCAGTGCCAGCAGAGCCTCAGGCTGCCTGGGTGAGGGAGGGTCTTCACCCTGGTACCTTTGAGCAAACTAGCAGCTGCCTACCTGACATGTGTCTCATCCTCCCCATCGGCCCAGGAGAGATCCCAGACGCGGCCTTCATACACGCTGCCAGGAAGAAGCGGCAGATGGCCCGGGAATTGGGAGATTTCACGCCCCACGAAAGCGAGCCTGGTAAAGGCCGCCTTGTTCGCGAAGATGAGAACGATGCCAGCGATGACGAAGACGACGATGAGAAACGCCGGATAGTGTTTTCCGTGAAAGAAAAGTCACAAAGGCAAAAGATTGCCGAGGAAATAGGTACCTTGACTGAAAAGGATAGTAAGCCCACTCATTACCTTGCTGTGAGAGCCTGTAGATACTCATTGTACTTGGTCAAATACAGACTAGTACCTACATTTATTGAACTAGGTTTAGGGTTAGAGGACGGCTCTTGCTTAGGCACCAGTGTCTTGCTGGAATTTCTGAAAATCCATCATGGTTAACTGAGCACTTCCTGTGGGGCTGGTGGAGGCCCGAGCACCCGCGTGCAGGAATTGGTGATGTGGCTCAGCATCCTTAGGAGGCGTTGGGCTCTGTGCCTCCCTCTGTCCGTAAAGCTCACAGAGACGAGGAGCCCACCCAGGGCCACAGTCGTGGCCTCTGGCTTCAGGGGATGTTGTGGACCCACAAGCAGGCCCAGTCTGGGGAGTCAGGGAGAGCAGGGACCGCGGCCGGCGCCAGGCAGGGCGGCGCTCGGTGCCAGGCAGGTAGGCCCTCCCCCCGCTGCTCGGGACTCACTGCCGGGCTGCTCGTGGCTGCAGGTATCGAGGGCAGCGATGACGACGCGCTGGTGGCGGGCGAGCAAGACGAGGAGCTCAGCCGGTGGGAGCAGGAGCAGATCAGGAAGGGCATCAGCATCCCCCAGGTGAGACCCCGCCGCAGCGTCAGCAATGGAAGCGTAGAACCTGCTGTTCTGTTGAGGCAGAAGTTGTATGTGCTGCATAGTCCATTGAATCTTTGTCATCAGCTCAAGCCCCGTCATTAAGACAGTCACAGTTGTGTATGTATCCCATAAGCTTTTAGAAGAAACTATGTTTTGTTCTTTAGAGTCAAGTGGTGGAAAAACTTGTAGTTTCTTAGGTCCTTGAGCCAGCAGCACCAGGTGCCACCATGGAGCCTGTGAGACTCGGGTTCCCCTTCCTGACTCTGAGAGCAGGGGCCGCTCTGCGGTGGCCCCGAGGCTGCTGGAGCCTGAGACCACTGAGTCAGTGCAACGGCTCTTTCCCGGGGGGTTTGTGTTTCCTGGCTTAGAAATTACTTTGTAGGAGATTGGTTTCTATTACTGTGGATGCCTAATACCTAGGCAAAATACCTGTCTAAGTAGTTACGACATCTGTTTAATGGGAGGAGGCAGGGCCGTTGGAACGGAGCATAAAATGCAAACCTTTTGTTACTAGTGTGCGTAGCGGGGGCTCCGGGACTAGGTGTGAGGCGTCCCAGCAGCGCATCTCTGCTGCTGTTTACCCTGTCACATGGCATAGAATTCATTTTCCACGGATGCAATGGCGGCCTTCGGTTATTTTTAATCTCCTTTTCAACTCTTCTTTTTCTGAAAATTACTGGAAATAAATCCAGTCATCCCATAAAAGTTAGGAACGTTCATCTCACTTGATTTTTATTCCATTTTAAAGAATTCTTATATTTGCATGCTGTTTAGAAAGTGGGAATAATTTTTGCTGTTAGGTTTTTCAACCCAACAGGCATAACGTTAAGCTTCTCATAGTTGTTGCCACCACCAGCTTTCACCTGCTGCTTCTCCAGGTTCAAGCAAGTCAACCCTCGGAAGTGGACCTGTACTACCAGGACACGTACCCGGCGATGCCCTATGGCTCCTCCTACGGCGTTCCTTACAGCTACACAGCCTACGGGCCGTCTGAGGGCAAGTCTCAAAAAGCAGATAACACAGCCCCTTTCAGAACTCCCAGGAATGAGATGACTCCTGTCACTGTTGATCTGGTAAAGAAACAGCTTAAAGACAGGTAGGGCCCTCAGCCTCTCCAAGCCCGTCCTCTGCTTTGTGTCCTGGGTCGTCTGGGGCAGCGGGCACAGAGGGGTGGCCAGAAGATGCCCGCTCGCCTCGGTGGCATGGAAGGTGGCCTCATTCTTTGTTCTGCTCCTTCCTTGGGTGAATTCTCTGGGAGCCTCATAGTCTTAAAAATGTCGCTCCGTGGTCTTGTCACTCTGAAAAGGAGTTGAGCTGTGGGGTGGGATGGGGTGGGGTGGCTCTGGTTAGCCCACCGAATACCTTCTTGTGAAGTCCAGCTGCTGCTTTTTTCTGAGGGAGAGACATCCAATGAAAAGATGCCACTCCAAGTATTCTGTATCCTAATCGTGAACTCAATGCATTATAGTGTTGCAAGGGTCCTGGCAGCGTAGGTCCGGGGGTCAACGTGCTGTGTTCACCCTCTGTGTCCCAAGGCTGGACTCCGTGAGAGAAGCACACCGAGCAAACCAGCAGCAGCGGGAGAGGCACCTGCAGAGCCGCGTGGACTCCACCAGGGCGATTGAGAGACTGGAAGGGTCCGCGGGGGGCATTGGTGAACGGTATAAGTTTTTGCAAGAAATGCGAGGGTATGTCCAAGACTTGCTTGAGTGTTTCAGTGAAAAGGTAAGAATGCAAAAATCTTAATCTCTTTGAATAAGGCAAAATTAGGGAAGTCTAGGTGGCCTTACGTAGATCATTTCTGTATGTCTCAGAAAATGCCCGCTGAATTCAGTCTTGGAAGTGATGGAAAGTCATGCTTCATTTCCTTCACTTCACTGGGGCAGGCACATGGCCTGGATTGAAAATAAGGAGAGAAAACTCGCACATTTAACTAAGAATGGCAGGTCCTGCCGTAACGTAATGGTGGATTATTGGCCTGCCCTGGATTATTAGAACATAAGGGGCTCGTCTGATGGAATTTTCTTTTTTCTGGGTCATGTCCAAACTCATCTTCAAACTTTTTGTACAAGTAATTCCAAACGTGTGTAAAGACGCACAATTTTTATTGTCTTCTCCGGATAAAATTGGTCACCATTGCTGCTAACCGCTTTTATCAAAATAAGCTTATGCTACACCTGTTCCAGAAACCATTCATTGGTCTTATTTCTTCCTTGTTCCCTTCTTTTTTTTTTTTTTTTTTTCAGTGTAGTAGTCAGATTTTTAGTATGAAGTTTAGTTTTTTAAAGTACGATTTACATTACTGTATTAGCTGTGTAGAGGAACTGCTTTTTTCTCAAATGACCTCTGAATTGATTTTTCTTCTTTAAGATAAGTGTTATTGTTTGATGAATTGGTTTATAAGCATTTGTGCATTTTGCAGCCTTATCTTTAGAAAAGTTAGTGGTGGTACTTCAAATACTGCCTCTCTTTAACTTGCATGTGACAGGATTAGAAGTCATGTTTCCCAATTCTGGGCTCTGTGGTTTGGTATAGAATCTGTCAGCACATAGTATGTTTAAAGGAGTGTTTTGAGACTGTCTATTGATTACTTCAATGCCCTAAAGCTAGAGGCCGACAAAAGAATCCTGCCAGACTGTGTCTTCCTAGCTGCTGGAATGGTCCCCACCAGGTAGCCGTGTCCCCCTGAGGCAGCAGCGGCTGGGTCAGGGCTCAGGGCTGGGTACCGGGCTCTTGGCCTTTTTTTTTCATTTGTTCTTTTTTATTTTAGAGAGAGGGAAAGGGAAAGAGGCAGAGAGGGACAGAGACATCAATGTATGGTTGCCTTTCACCTGCCTCCAGCTACAGAGCTTGCTGGAGATCTGTTTTGCAACCTTGTTATGTGTGCCCTGGCTGGGAATCGAACCAGCGACTTTTGGGTTCACAGGCCGGCACCTTATCCACTGTGCCACCAGCCAGGGCCCGGGCTCTTGTCTTTACCCCCTGATTTCTGCAGAACCTGAGCCAGGACGTGTCCCTGCGGCAGATCAGTGGCCGAGGGTGACAAGGGCAGGGGTGGAAGAGAAACTCAGGCTCTCTCTCGTGCGGGCGTGGGGCTGCCTGACCCTCATGACTGGAGAAAGGACCTTTGTCAGAAGCCGTCCCTGGGAGGTTTGCCCTGGGAGCCTTCTCCTTAGGTGTTTTGGAATTTGCTCCAGTAAACTTCTTCCCTGCTCCTAATTGTATACTGAACTCCTGAAAAATATCGGCAGTGATGTCAACTAAGTTTACAGTGCTTGAGTTAAAGTCTACTGGGACATCTAGTTCATGGAGTTGATAACCCGCTTTATCAATAACGAGTAGTGCACTTGGTCTCTGCCTGATGACTCTGCCCCTAGAGAAGTCGGCTTTGACTCTGCCGGTGGAACTGCAGTGACCCTTCGACCTTGGGTAGTGTGCAGTGGCAGCATTTTAGTTGAGGTAGATAAGCCTTCTTTCAGAGATGGGCGTTTTGTTTTATCTTGGCATCTTCACATGCGTGCGATCTGAAGACTCCTGCCGGGTGACTCAGGTCATCCGTTGTCATCTGGGTAGATTGGAGTGTTCATTGTAGTTCTGTGAAAATGCTGTTTCAGGATAAGACCATAAAAACATGAACATTTCTTCAGTGTTTATTATAAAAGTTTAAGTGGTTTTGAACATAGACTTCTCATTATTTGCAGGTCATCTTAACTTGGCATTGTTTTTTTTCCTGCAGTCTGCTGTTTGTGCTCCTCCCTGGTATTTGGTCTGAAAGGATAGTCAGTGGTAACAGTTCGAGCCTGAAGAGGGTAGAGAAATCTCCCGATTCAGACTTTTAAGGTGCAGCAATAGTTAAGAAACGTGAGCGCTGAAAATGGGCTTCAGGGCTTTTTCTTATTCTCAGTAGAGTTTTCTCTGGGCTTCATTAAAAACGTTCCAGTTACCTCAGCAGGAAAATCACGTGATCAAAATCTTAGGTGAATCGAATGATTCTGTTCTGTCCAGTGCAGCCTCGGGAGGATGCGCACAGTCCCCAGGACTAAGGGAGTGTGCCCGAGGCACCCAGGGGTGTCTGTCTGTAGTCCTGCCTGGCTGGCAGCCCACGGGCGTGGGGCAGGGGCCTGGGCCGTCACCATGATGCCCTAGCAACCAACCTCCATAGATGCCAAAGACAGTCTCTGGGCCCAGCTGTCAGATCATCAGTGCAGACCTGGGGACATTGTTGCCCCTAGTGTGGCATGTTAAGAATAAAATAACTTTTATTTTAATAAATTCATTAATTAATAAATATTTTTAATTTTAATAAATTTATTAATTTATTTTAATAAATTACTTGGATCTTTCTGTGGACATTTGCAACTTACGCAATGAAGTCCTGCAAGTACATACAGCGGCTTTCATTACAGACACCTTTGTATTCCACCTGCTTCTTTTATTTGCCATCGGCAACCTGTTCTGTTCAGTTCAGGAAGCGTCCAGGGTTCCCAAACGCGCAGTCATGTTTTCTGTTTGCATTAACCACCAGGAAACCAGACTTTCTGGTGTCCTCAGGTATGTGCAGGGGTCACTAGGGTTTGTGAAAATTCCTAGCATTTGGTTGTAAGATAAGACTAAACAGAGACGAACGTTTTTCTGCTTTTTTCTCTGTAAGTGAGGCCTGGTTCTGTAGCTTTTGTGTTTTATTTCATATGAACCGTGTGAGCGCTGAATCATGGGAGCGACCTGGAAAACTTAATTTGTAAAAGGTCAGTTCAGGTGAAGCGTTTTATTGTATTACAAAATAGGGAAACATTTAAACATTTGATGAGAAGAGCTTTCTGAATTTGGTTCCCAACAAGTTAGCGATAGCTAGGAACGTGATTTGCCTTATTAGAGTGAGCAGATGCGGTTCACGTTTAAACTGTCCAGTGACACGACCACGTGTGAGGTGTGCACACCTGTTAGAGGGGGGGGCCAGGAAGTGTCTACAGCTGGGCAGCCAGCCGCCTCCTGCCCTGCCGGCCCACAGCCGCCGTGTGCTGGGCACCCTGTGCCAACGGTGCGTCCTAGACTACGAGATGGCCGGGCAGCGCCTGCTAGCAAGTGAAAAATGGGCTTTAAAGGACCACCAATCGCTTAATTCTGAGAGAAAAGCAGTAAAACTTCTGACACTTCTTCACCAGTATTGACGTGCTAAGCTCCTAACTAAACTTTTGCTCCAGTGACAAGCACCGGCATTGTAGCTCTATTTGTGGATAAAAGATGTTCCTAAGCATCAGAAAGCTGAATGCTCTGTGTGTCCCGTTGAGTTGGTGGTCACTGTGTCCGTAGCAAACCGGGACACAGTGCGGAGCCTCGACTGAGTGGGCGCGGAGGGCCGGTGTTACGGAGTGTGTTGTATTTCCGCAGGTGCCACTGATTAACGAACTTGAGTCAGCCATTCACCAGCTGTACAAACAGCGAGCGTCCCGCCTTGTCCAAAGACGACAAGATGATATTAAAGATGAATCTTCGGAGTTTTCAAGCCATTCAAGTCAGTCCATCTTGAAGGTTTTTATTATTCATTAAACAACCTTGTTACTTAGTGCAGCCTCATTGAAAGTTAGATATCTCAGAGCACTTTTTTTTCTTTTTTAAAGATTTTATTTATTATTTCCAGAAAGAGAGGAAGGGAGAGAGACAGAGAGGGAGAGAAACAGAGAAACATCAATGTATGGTTGCCTTTCACCTGCCTCTTTTTTTTTTTAATAAATGAATTCCTTTGCTCTTGGGTTAGGTCAATCTAAAAATTCTAACAGCATGTACATGGGTTGTGTTTAAGTAAATAGAGCTTCTCAGAGGAGCTGAAAAACATGTACTAATACGCTATCAGTCTTACTCTTTGGATGTATTTTTTATTCTTCGGAGTTAGGAAAGATGTTGCATAGTATTTTATCTTAAAACTGTCCATTAGGTTCTAATTGGTCTTGCCCTGGTAACACCCAGTGCAAATGCTGTTGGTCACAGAGAAAGATTCTCAGCCCAGGGACTGGGAATTTGGGAGACACGGGTTTTATTTTACATAACATAAGTTTTGAGCTTACACTTTAAGATAAAGCAAAATTGTAGTTTGCAGTTTGTCTTACAGGTTTTCTAGTCAGACAATGCCTATGTTTCTTGAAATATTAGTGTCAAAATTTAGAAATTGAATTTTTATTCCTTTCACTATGATGTACGTTATGGAAAACCAAAATTAATTGGAAACCTTTTTAAATAGTTCGGATGAGATGTTTTAAACTTTTTAATCCCATTTTCCTTTCCCTTCCATGCTGGGGGTGCTGTAACAGTGATTTTCCTGGCCTGGGCTCTGGGGCTGCTTTCTGCACCCGGGTTTCCAAAGGAGGTGGGCATCAGACTTACCCACAGGGCCTCCTCAAGCGCACATTCCCTGGTCCTGTCCCCAAGGCTCTCGCTAGGTCCTGGATGGTGCCAAGGCCACCACAGGCCTTATTGCTGCTCTTTCTGGAAACTCTGCTGTCCTTGGGGTCCCTGAGAAAGCGCCTGCTATGCGTCTGTGGGCACAGCGGCACGGAGCTGAGTCAGACTCAGACCAGGGAAGGGCTCGGCCTTGCTGCTGCCGCCCGCGTGCACCTTGGGTAGCGCTGCCCTGGGCACCTGCCTGACGACCGAGCCCCTGGGGTCATAGTTGGTCCAGGTGCAACCGGGTTTCTGGGGCAGGTTACAGGCAGCCACTATACCTATAAAGGGAAGTAACTTCCAGTTAACCAGTTGGCCCGAGCTGTGCATTTTATCAGATGTCTTCTACCTGTCGTCTGTTCTTTGTCATTTGGAGCTGTTGACTTATATGGAGTTAGGAGTAAGGGCTGAATGGTGATCTTTGTTCATTAGGTTGACAGTTGGAAAGAAAAGGGAATGAGAGAGTGAAAAATACTGTCCTAGAGGAATGTACATGAATTGCCAAAGATTTGAGGAACATTAAATGGGGCACTCAAGTACTGATTCAATTTCTGACCTTTTTATAAAGAAACAAAACAGCCAGGAATTCATCCTTTAGATTTGTAAACACTTACCCAGTTACTGCGCGTAGTTCTCACAAGGACAGAGGAGGAGTGTCAATTCTCGCATCTCCCTCCATGTTGATTTGTAAAAATCCATAAACTTGGCGACACTTTACATATTTGTATAGTAGTGCATTTTCTTTGAACTATTTCTTGAATGAAGGATAGCTCTTAACAAGGCTGGAGTATTTCCTGTAGCTGGGGGCCCTGGCTGATTCCCCTGGGAGCTCGTGGGAGGGGCACCTGGTCGCAGTTTTCCTCTGTGACCTGTGAACGCTGGGCAGCCTCCTGCTGAGCTGCTCCACTGCATGAGCGGAAAACTCAGTGAGGGGGTCGGCCTTGAGAAGAACAGGGTCTAGGGTAGTTAGACATTGCCGTGCAGAGAGCTGATACTTGTTCTGTTTTTCCTGTTGCTGCTGTTGCTGACATGTCAGGGAACATGTATATGGAAGCTCTTTCTCGTTTTACATGTGATTCCTCCCCACTACCACCCCTGGGGCTGTTCCTTCCCGTTGCTGTCCATACACAGCAGGTCCTCAGAGGCGCTTCTTTGTTGCCGTGTTGATGAGGTAGCTGCCCAGGAGCTGAACTCTGGTCTGTGTCACTGAGCCTGGGGTGACATTGGTTTGGTTATACCTTACACCACGTACAGTCATAGCATCAGGGACGGTGACAGTGAGGACTTGGTGTGTTAGGGTATCTTCCCAGCATGGCACTGCCCTGTAGAAGTGAGAGAAGGGACAGCAGGCAGGCATTTCCCCCACTCCTCCTCCCCTTGGAGAGGGGGGCTTCCAGCAGAAGGCCCGAGACACTAACAGTGTGGGGGCCAGACAGAGGGGTGATGTGATGGGAAGAGGGCACCCACAGACAGCCCCACCTCTGTCCTCAGGATGCCCAGCCTGTTCCTGGGTGGGGGGCATGGCCGTCTGGGAGCAGCTTCCCAGGAAGGACTGGGAGACAGTGCCGGTGGCAGGTCACGCAAGGCCGGCCCTCTGTCAGACCAGTAGAGGGCGCTGGGAGAGCGTCCTACAAATGAAAACCGCCTCCTAGAAATGAGAAGTATGTCCGTTTAAATAGGCAGGTGGACGCTAAAGCTGAAAACGTGCCCTAGAAAGTTGAAGAAGGGCGGGAACAGTGCTTGACGAGAGGAGGCTGGGGGAGCCCACGTGGGCCCTGTCGGGGGCCACCTGCAGTCCACACGTCAGGCCTGCCCCGTGCTGGGGAGTCACGGGGAACACGGCTACCAAGCAAAGTAGGATAAGAGTGGTTGTGAAACTCCTGCAGCAAGGCTGTTTTCTCATCCTACCTAGCCCCTTTCCTGTCATTTCACGTCTTTCAACAAGGGGTGCTTGTGGCTTCCTAGGAAGTAGCCCTAGTTTCCCTCTGCACAGGTGCTGCAGCCCCAACTGCCTTGGTCATCAGGACAGCAGCCTCGTTACGCAGGCGTGAACGTAGGGGTTAGGCAGCTGCGGTTCTGGAGGCGGTAGCTGGCTTTGCTCCTCTCTGGGCAGCGCAGGGTCAGGCTGAGCCGGGCTCTCCACCGCAAACGCCCAGCTCCAGGCGGGAGGGTCCTGCCCTTGAGCTCAGCCAGCGCCTGTCGTTGGGCTTATTCTGTGCAAACTCTTTCCTCAGGCTCTGCGGGGAAGGCTGCTAACTTGAGCTGTTGTTGTTTTGCAGATAAAGCTCTGATGGCGCCAAATCTCGATTCCTTTGGACGGGATCGGGCCCTGTATCAGGAGCACGCGAAGCGCCGGATCGCTGAGCGGGAGGCCAGGAGGTGAGGCCCCGCACGCGCTGCTGGGGGTCCGTGCGGGGCGGCGGGGGTGGGGTGGGGTGGGGGGGGCGTCTCTGGCTGGGGTAGGAACCTGGTGTTTGTTCTTTAGGACTCGCCGGCGACAAGCCAGAGAGCAAACGGGTAAGATGGCCGACCACCTCGAAGGCCTGTCCAGCGATGACGAGGAGACGTCCACAGACATTACCAATTTCCGCCTAGAGAAGGGTGAGCTGCCTGCAGAAATGGGCATCGCCGTCCGTGCATTCCCGCATGGGTCGGGTGGGTTTACCATGCCGTGGTGGCCTCTGTGTGAGAGAGCCAGGCACCCCTTTCCTCATTGTAAAAACTTGTCCCATCTTCTGCTCATGAATATCGTGACGTGTTCTCATGGGGTTTTGTGGTACCTGCATCATGAACGATGCTGCTCTTCCAAAAGCCTGTCGGGCCCCTCGGGCCAGCCCCTGCCTGGCCTGGGAAGGGGAGGCTGGTGGGCAGCACGCGGCCCCAAGGGAAACCCTGCCTGGGGAGCCCGGAAGAGGTCCAGCCGAGAGAAAGTTCATTCTGATGTGCCAGGTGCTTCCAGGAGGATCCACACACAGTCCTCATTTCTCTCCGCTGCTGGAATTCCTGGGAATCATGTTGGCTGGATTTCTTCCACTTATTTATAGTGAACATTTCTGAACATACAGGGAAGTTGACAGAATGACGCAGTGATCCCTCAGGCACCTGCCATCTAGAGGCAACAGTTCTTACCGTCACCTAACTGAAGGGTCTTTACCTCTCCACACGTACACATGTGTGTTTGCCGGACCACCGGAAAGTAGCTTACACGTATCACAGCACTTGTCCTGAGAACGAGCATGTCTCCTAAAAGCGGGTGTTTTTCTGCCACATCCCAATACCATTGTTGCTCCTTTAAAAACTAAAAGATTTTTAAACATTTCTAAAAACTAAAAAAAAAAAAATTATTTTAATATTAATTTTAGAGAGAGAGGCAGAGAGGGAGAGAGACATCCATGTGTGGTTGCCTTTCACCTGCCTCCAGCCACAGACCTGGCTGGAGACCTGGCTTGCAACCTGGTCATGTGCCCTGGCTGGGGATCGAACCAGCGACCTTTGGGTTGGGCAGGCCAGTGCCTTATCCACTGAGCCACCAGCCAGGGAATTGATTCTCACATGTGCCCTGACCAGGGATGGGACCCGCAACCTTGGCATATTGGGACAACTCTAACTGTCTGAGTCACACAGCCAGGGCCTGACAGATTTCTTAGTAGCATGTCTGTGTTCAATGATCCTGAGCAGCAGCCTTCCCAAAATATTTTGATACCCATTTCTGGGGGTTATTCTGTTTTCCAAACCAGGATCTGCACAAGGTTTGTAACGTTGGTTTGTTACATTTTTTTATCTAGAATTCATGAATGTTCACAAACACCTTCCACACACCCCTGTTATTAATTTGCTTATTTAAGGGACTGACATTTTGAGGAGACCAGGCCACTCGTCTTGCAGAAAGGCCTACATTCTAGATTGTCTGTTTCCTCTCGCTGTCAGCTTGTCCCCTGTTCACCATGCTGCGTGTGAACTGGAGGTGAGGTCTGAGCTCTGGCCAGAGCGAGCTGAGCTTGCCTCTGCCGCAGCCTGTGTACAGGATGCCGTTCGTTATGGTAACTCATGACCCGTGGGTCCCACTAGTCGCGACACATGATCAGGTCACGTCATTACACAGCGCACACCCCCCAGTCCCCTGGGTACCAGAACCTCCATTCCCTCTGGACGCTGACGCCGCCAGCCGGCTGGCAGAGGCAGAACACGGTTGGTCACGGTTATGATGCACGTGTGTTACTGGTGCAGTGATCGGAAGATGAAGAGGCAGCAGCAGAGTTGGTACTTTACGTCATCACAGCTAATTACCACGGAAACAGAAATTAGAACGGAATTGGCAGAGGATAGGCAGTAAACGGTGCGACTGTTGGGACCATCCAAGAAAGAGTGCCTGCACTTCCCGTCGAAACCCAAACTCACCTGTTTATCCTCTTTAACATTGTGATTAACAGTCATTACTATGTTAATGAGCCTATCTTACTGGTACTTTAGCTACAGAGAAAATGCTTAAAACAGAACTGGGTGGTTTCTCGTACACACTAAGTTCCGGTCCTTTGTGGGTTCATTGCCTTTAGATCGCATTTCAAAAGAGTCCAGCAAGGTCTTTGAAGATGTCCTGGAGAGTTTCTACTCAATTGACTGCATCAAATCGCAGTTTGAAGCCTGGCGTTCAAAGTACTACGAGTCCTACAAGGACGCCTACATTGGCCTCTGCCTGCCAAAGCTGCTCAGCCCCCTCGTCCGGCTGCAGCTCCTCAGCTGGACCCCCCTGGAGGTGGGTGGCGTGACGCCTGGGCAGGGTTCATCTCCGAGCGTGGGGTGGAGCGTAAGCAAAAGGAGGTTCAGGGGATCCAGGGTGCAGGGTGCTAGTTGACACCGATGGTGGCCGCTGTAACCTGGGGGTCTGCCTTTTCACGGAGCCCCGGAGGGCTGCTGCTGCTGCTGCTTTTCAGCTTAGGCTCCGTGCCCTTCACGGTCACCAACGTTAATGTCTGGTGCCGGAATGTGAGCAGGGAGAACTTGGTCCTCTGATCCTAGAACGGGAGTCGTGTGAACTGAGGACAGAACTAAGTCAGCAGTGGTGATCGGGGGTGGGGGTGGTGAGACAATGGATAGATCAGGAGGTGGAATCAGTAGGACCCACTGGCCTCACGTGTAAGAGAGGAGACTGGAATCTGCCACGTGTGCCTAGGGGTCCTGTGTGAGACGCGGAAGGTACCAGCCTACGGGAGAGCCCGGCACATGACCGGGTGGGCTGGGTTGCGTGTGTGAACTGGGAGGAGAGAGGACTGGGGTCACGGCCCTGCAGCAGCTGAGCGGATGGTAGCTCCCTGTGGCTTTTTGCAGACCTTGTGGAGTCCGAGTGTCTGTCTGTCTGTGTCTGTCTGTCTGTCGGGCCCAGCAGGGGCCCAGCGGGCCTTGCCGCTGCCCGAGCTCTCCAGGACAGGCCCCTCCTCTGCCCTTGTTTCAGCTTGCACCCCTCCCCCTCCTGCTGGCTGTTGACCTCACTCGATTCCCTTCTTTCGGGGGTCACAGTCCTGTCCGCCTGGGCTGCCCTGTCTGAACACGGTTTCCTCTGGTGGGTCCACCTGGGCTTGTTTGTGACTGGACGTGAAGTCCAGGCCTGCTGCTCTGTGAGCGCGTCTGGTGACCGCCTCGTCCCCTGCAGGCCAAGTGCCGGGACTTTGAGAGCATGCTGTGGTTCGAGTCCCTGCTCTTCTACGGGTGCGAAGAGCGGGAGCAGGAGCGGGACGACGTGGATGTCGCACTGCTGCCCACCATCGTGGAGAAGGTGCTTCTTCCCAAGCTGACAGGTAGCGCTCCGCTGGGCTGCGCACCCGCAGGCCTCAGGCCTGCCCTTGGGGGCTTTTCCCATGGCCGCCTTTCCCACCGCAAAGACACCATCGGGGACAGGTCACCACCAGGCGGCGGCGGCGGCTGGAGGGCAGGGCCAGGGCTCTTTGCCTGGGGCTGGGAGACCGCCAGGTGGGCCTGCAGCCGGGGACATAACTGCCCTGCTCTCGAGTGTGGAGACCCTCGGCGACTTCCCGAAGCAGAACGTAGCTTGGGGCGTGTGTGTTTTTCTGGTTTAGTGAGGAACTAAGTTTTCAATTTAGTTAGAAAATCTGGTGCTGGACAGTATTTCTTAGGATATTGAAATCTTTCCCCCACCTTTTTTTCCCTGCGTAGCAGGAAACAGGACGGTCGCTGCCGCAGGTTGCGTAGCGGCTGCGCTGGAGGGGGGTCGGCACTCCCAGGTGCGGGTCAGCTGCGGTTGAAGTCTCAGCGCCCTCTCCCTCTTCCTCCCTAGTGATAGCAGAAAACATGTGGGACCCTTTCTCCACGACGCAGACTTCGAGAATGGTTGGGATTACGTTGAAATTAATAGATGGATACCCTTCAGTAGTGAATGCAGAAAACAAGAATACCCAGGTAATTCAGTGATTGCGTAGGAAAGGTCTTCGTTTTTTTCTCCCTGTCCTTTTGAAAGTGAGCAGGAGTTGAGAGAATGAGTGATCTGTTCTGAGTCACCCGGAAAATTGAGTCTCCCGCTTGGGCCATCTGGTCCTTTATGTAACCCTGAAATGCACAGTGTGAGGTGATGGTTCTCAGTTTCGCCGTTCTCACCCTTTCCACCACCGTACTCCACTCCCACTTAGACTCATCAGATGTCTGCAAGGATTGTATTTCTTAGGAAAAGAAAATGTGAAACTACTAGAATGGATAATAATTGATGATTTAAGTGCTAAAATGGTTACTTAGCATGTAAAACCATTCAATATTTTTTTTTTAAGATAAGTGGGAATTTTTTTTTTCTTTTTAAAGATTTTATTTATTATTTTAGAGAGAGGGGAAGGGATAGAGGCAGAGAGGGAGAGAAACATCCATGTGTGGTTGCCTTTCACCTGCCTCCAGTTACAGACCTGGCTGGAGACCTGGCTTGCAACCTGGTCATGTGCCCTGGCTGGGAATCGAACCAGCGACCTTTGGGTTCACGGGCCGGTGCCTTATCCACTGTGCCACCAGCCAGGGCTCCGTTCAGTACTTTTTATCACTAGTTTCCAAACTTCTACTTGCTGTTGTCCCTCACAAGGCATTCTTATCAGCTTTTCAGATGTAGGAAAGGGGCTCTTTATCTCTAATATTGTTATGGTGTCAATGATGTAACATTAGGAGATGAATCTGATTATGTGTCTGATCTGCCATCTTCACCTGGAGGAGCGAGGGGTTGGAAGGTTTCCAAAAAGCTCTGTTGCCTGGAGAGCGTGGAGGGAAACGAATGGAAGAGCAGGCGTTCGGGACCTTCAGGCTTTAGATGAGAAAGGGGAACATTCAGCATGAGCTTCAGCGAAAGCTGGAGACTTAATTCTGTGTTCTGGAACACGACTGCTCTTGATTATTTTTAGTTTTTAGCGTCCTCATAACTGTATTGTGGTGTGTGACGTGTCCCTGTGTCACAGGTGTTCCTGAAAGCACTGCTGCTGAGGATGAGGAGGACGCTAGACGATGACGTGTTCATGCCCCTGTACCCCAGAAAGTGAGTGACCCTGGGAACGTGCAGGACGGCGATCGTCCCCAGCGTCGGGCGTTGTGGGCGGTGGCAGCAGCTTCCACGCTAGACTTAGCCCTGCAGGGGGACCCGGTGGCCCACAGGGCCTGGCACCGTGGGAGGTCGAGCGTCTCCGCAGGTGGAGCAAAGCCAGCAACGGCCTCGTTCTCCTTGGGGCCTCGGAACCAAGTTGCGCTACTTTCAGTTACCATCTTCCGGGTCACCGTTATTTAAAAACTTTTAAGTTATTTAATTCTTTTGTTTATACATTTGACTTGCAGAAATAATTCTCTTCTAGGAATCATGTGGCATTTCTGTAAAAGATATTTGATCATGGTGTGTTTCTCTTTTTAGTGTCTTAGAAAATAAAAACTCTGGGCCTTACTTGTTTTTTCAACGACAGTTTTGGTCTTCAGTTAAGGTAAGTATAGGGTTTCTAAGACTTCAGATTTGCTTCATTTTATATATTATCTTTTGAAAACTAGTTTTGTATTTGATTAACTCCACAGGCTTAGATAAAGTTTCCATTTTGCAAAATAATTTGATTCCAAAAGTTCATTCAGGCTTGATGCTGCCATAGGAGAAAATAAACTAAACTCTGAGTTCCAAAGTAAGGTCCTAGGTGGTCAGCACAGTGCCTCACCAACCCACTGTTTGTTTAAGGAGCAGAGCACACGTGCCCTTCTCAGTTTAGGGGGAAGGCTTCTGTGTTATTCTCACTGAGCCTCCAGGGTGTGCCGCCGCCCAGCCCGGGTGACAGATAGGGCCCCAGTCATCTCGGAGAGGGGAAATCTACGGCCAGACGGGGTAGTTGACCAGGGATAGAGACGAAGAGCCCCTTCCTCCCCAGGAAGTGACAGCAGGGAGACCAGAAGAGGCAGGACCAGCGGGGAACCACCGGGTCACTATTTGTTTTCTTTTTCCAGCTGCTGGGGAATTTCCTTCAGTGGAATGGCATTTTCTCCAATAAAACCCTTCAGGAGTTAGCCATAGATGGCTTATTAAACAGGTACATTCTCATGGCTTTTCAGAACTCAGAATATGGAGATGACAGCATCAAGAAAGCCCAAAATGTGAGTTAAATGATACATATTATAGTTTAAAGTTAATTTTATTTATTGCTTATTACAAATTGTTTCATGTTTACCCCCTTTGCTCTCCCCTGCACCCCCCTCCCTCAGTCAGTCCCCAACTCATTGTCCATGTGTCATATTATGTATTTAAGGCATGGCAGTTAAAATGAATTTTATTCTTTGTTTGAAGAGAATTTTGAGATTTTTACGAAAACCACTTTGACTGTTGGACTTAGTGGAAGGTTGATAGTCACTTTGACTACCCAGGTGGTTCTAGCTCCCCATGGCATTTTTACATATAAATTTGTACTATTGTCTTTGTGTATTTGTCCATCTATATTGGTATTTCTGTAGCTGTTAATAAAAGTTTTAGCACTGGCTGGTAGCACAGTGGATAAGGCGCCGGCCTGTGAACCCGAAGGTCACAGGTTCGATTCCCAGCCAGGGCAACATAACTAGGTTGCAAGCCAGGTCTCCAGTCAGGTTCTGTGGCTAGAGGCAGGTGAAAAGCAAGCATACATTGATGTCTCTCTCCCTCTTTGCCTGTCTCTCTTTCCCTCTTTCTAAAAATAGTAAAATAAAATTAAAATAAATAAATAAAAGTTTTAATTTCAGGATTAATTTTTAACAGTTGAATAAATGCTTTTTTTCAGTTTTATGGAATGATGCTCCAACCAACTGAGCCACACCAGCCAGGGTGCTTTTTTTGAATGTTACGAAAGAAATAGTTTCTTTCCTCATTTAAGAAATGATTAAAAATGGTTTTCTCGTGTTGATTCCAGAGAGAGGGGGAAGGGAGGGAGAAGAAGGGAGAGAAACATTGTCGTGAGAGAAATATCAGTTGGCTACCTCCTGCCCATGTTCTGGCGGGGATCAAATCCACAGCCCGGCCTGTGCCATGACCGGGGATCGGCCCGAAGCCTTCGGTTTGCAGGAGGGTGTCCAGCTCGCTGCACCGTGCTGGCTAGGGCAAGAATGACTTTTTAAATACTGTGTTTTCTACTTTACATGTGAGTTCCACACTTTAAACCTTTTTTTATTGATTTTGTATTATTTTCAGAGAGAGAGGAAAGGAGAAAGGCAGAGAGAGACATCCATGTATGGTTGCCTTTCACCTGCCTCCAGCTACGGACCTGGCTGGAGACCTGGTGATGTGCCCTGGCTGGGAATTGGACCAGCGACACCTTTGGGTTTGCAGGCCGGTGCCTTATCCACTGTGCCACCAGCCAGGGCTTAAACCTTTTTTAAAAATATTTTTGAAGCAATGATAAAGTTAAAGCAGAGTTGCAAGTGCAGTGCAATTTTTTCCAAACAGTGTCAGGCTCTGACGTAAAACCCTCTGGCCCTCAGCATTCATGTCTGTTTCTTATGTAAACACGGATGTTCTTCTCTAAGATTCCAGCACAGCTGCTGTTCACATTACTGCCACCGGAGTTGAGTCATGGTTACCAATAATATCAATCACCATGATTGGCAGAAAACTCCCAGGCCATCTCTTGGTGTAATCATCATGTCTCTTCCGTTTCTGTAATCTGGAAGAGGCTTCGGTCTTTCCTGACCTTCACAACCTTGACCTTTGTCAAGAGGACGGACCAGTTATTTTGTAGATATCTGTTCCTCCATTTGGGTTTGTCTGATACTCATTAGATTCAGGTTCTGCATCACTGGCAGGTTGCGTCGGTGACAGTCCCCCACGCCAACCTCTGGGACCCTGTGACGTGCCTTCCCACTTGGGGGCACTCTGCCTTGCTTTCTGGCGCCTGCGACCAGGCTTACGGGGTCCCTGCTCGGCCCAGCCCTGAGCACCACATCTCCCCGCCCCCGGTTCTCTGCACACTGGGACTAACGCCTGCTCCTGGCTGCCCTCCCATGTCGGGTTGGCTCTCTGCTCTCGGATGTGCGCTGCCACCTGCCGGGGTGAAGCCCTCGCTGCCCCTCCGGTGTGAGGCTTCACGCTCTGGCCCGCGAGGCTTGCAGACTGCGCTTGCAGCCTGGGTGGGGCTGCGAGGGGCTTAAACCACACACGTTTGTAAATCCAGCACCGCTGATGAAGGGGCGCCGGTCCGTGTAGGGCCTTGTGGAAGACCGAAGAATGAAGCAGTTGGTTATCAGGGTTATGTCCCCAGTATAGTTAAATATTGGACAGGTTATTTGTCTTCTGCTTGAAGTACCTGGCCCGTGTGTTCAAGTGAAAATTCAGGCACATGAGGGAAATTATATCGTTAACATAGGTAGGAAAGAAGATTCCTTCGCAGTAGTTACTTACAAGCCTCGTAGCGAGAATTCCAGTTAAACTCAGGTGCCCACTGTCCGTTCCTTCTGCTCCAACCCGTTCTTCTGTGTCGTCCCACAGGTAATCAACTGCTTGCCCAAGCAGTGGTTTGTGAACCTGAAAGGAGAAAGAACTATTCCCCAATTAGAAAACTTCTGTCGGTACCTCGTGCACTTAGCAGATACAATTTATAGAAACAGCATTGGGTGCTCTGATGTGGAAAAACGAAATGCCAGGTAATTACTTGTGATTATTTAACAAAATGATGGTCCAGTCTTAGATTCAATATCATGAAAATGTTTTAAGCGGAGACCTGTTTATACTTTAAACTGCCATTGACTTAGTATTAGCCAACATACAAAAAAATGCACATTAGTTTCTAGTGTTGTGGTTTTAATCACTTTCAGTAGGATATTTTGAAAGTATTCGGAGTGCGGGCGAACCAGGCCTGGGGGTGGGTGACTGAGTCGTTGGTGATCAGTCTCCTCTCTGAAGAGGGGCAGTTTCAGGCTCTGAGTGGGGGTCTCGCTGATGTGAACCCTGGAAACTGGCTGTGGGTGTGGGGGGCATTGGCATGTTCTCTCCCAGACCTGGGCTGCAGGAGGTTCACCCCAGGCACAGCGACGGGGCACCCCCAGGACTTCGGGGAGCTGTTGACATGGAACCTTATCAAGGTTGCAAGGAAAGAATGAATGAACTATGATTTCTTTTTGTGGGTGTTGTTTTGGATATTATATACGTCTGGGATAAGTCTAGCATAAAGTAAATAACAGTACAATTTGAAACAGTTTATTATTTTTAAAAGATTGTATTTATTATTTTTCAGAGAGAGGGGAAGGGAGAGAAGCAGAGAGGGAGAGAAACATCCATGTGTGATTGCCTTTCACCTGCCTCCAGCTACGGACCTGGCTGGAGACCTGGCTTGCAACCTGGTTATGGGCCCTGGCTGGGAATCGAACCAGCGACCTTTGGGTTCGCAGGCCAGCGCCTTATCCACCGAGCCACCAGCCAGGGCTGAAACAATTTCTTTAAACATTACATTTCATATAGTCTTCCTAATGTAGTTTCACTTTTGTTTAGATCACACCATTAATTTCATCCCTCTTCCATGTAAAAGAACCTTACTTTTTAAAGAGGAAATTGCTATTTTTCATGATAAAACATTAAAAGACAAAGTTTTAGTGGTAAAATTCTTTGGCAGGAAATTTTGCTTCAGATTTTAATTTTATCTTGGATGTTGGCATATTGGCACTAGTACTTCTCAAGGGGTTTTTTGTTTTTATTTATGTATTTATTTTTGATAAATTTTGTTCACCTGTTAACACTGGTTTTGTTTGGGGTTAACCGTCAAGAAACCGTAGTTACTCTCCACAGAAGAGAGCTTGCGCGCCTGCTGTGCGCAGGGCATCTAGCCAGGCTCCCCGGAGGCGCCGTGCGGATTTCCTCTGCGCCCGTCCTGAAAGGCACTGCCTACAGTTTGGGCGGAGGGACAGCAAGTCGTCACCAGCACACTGTGCGCCCTTTCTCCCCAGTGGCTCAGACTCGGAGTTAAACTGCCCGTTAGCTCCAAGTGCGGGTCCGCCTGGCAGCGTCAGCATCGCCAGGGAGCTGGGCCAGAAGGAAGCGCAGCTTCTTGGGCCACCCAGCCCGCAGAACCAAACTCGGCTGGGCCCTGCCGACCTGACGGCCGAGAGTCTGAGGGTGACACCAGGGTGATAAGGAAACAGGTTACCCGTCACCCACGACTGGCTTGTGACGAGCAGGGCTGAAGCTGGGTGGTGGGGTGATGCAGACCCCCACGGGCTGGCAGCAACTCAATGTTTGTGATGCAGACAAGGTCCCCCGGGGGTTCTGGCTGGAGGGGGCGCCCTGGAGCCGTTGGGAGCCAGGTCGCTTCTCTTCCTTTTCTGTGTGTTAATGGAAATGATTTATCTGAGTGACAGTTTAGGGAGTTTTTGTTTTTGAAAATGGGTCCTCTGTCTCTGGGTAGTCATGTAAACGTACATTTTTTTAATGTGGATGAATAGATACAGTTTTTAAAATATAGCTTGTTTTTTGAAATGTATTAGAAAAATTGATTGTGGAACCTCAAAAAATGGTTATGAAGTTATAAATATTTCCTTTAGAGCTTTTGTACTCATTATTGAGGCACTGCTGTATGTTTTTTCTCTTTCAGGGAAAACATAAAACAGATCGTGAAACTCCTTGCGAGTGTCCGAGCTCTGGACCATGCTGTGTCTGTTGCCAGTGATCATAATGTGAAAGAATTCAAGTCTTTGATTGAAGGAAAGTAGATCTGTGAGACTGAAAAGCCTAGTTGCTTTACTACCATTCCTGTTGTATAACTTTTGTATATATGTAAAGTTTCTTAAACTGTAAAATACTGATTCTTGTTTTAATACAAAGAACATTGATATTCAGTACTGTGTCCTTAAATGCAATTTCTTCGGAATGCAAGGAATTCAGGTTGTTTCCAGGAAGTTGCTGAATGTTTCCCTTCCCGCCTGTCGCGTTGGCTTGCGGAAGTCTTTTATGTGCTTGCTCCAGTGAGACCTCAGTCCGGCTCCGTCAGCAGCGCTGCTCATTCCACGGGCTTCTCTCACCCCAGAGATGCGTGGAGTTTTCTACAGAGCAAGCCTCTAAGTGCAGACACCTCAGTAGCAGGCCGTCTTGGGAAAGCTGCTGCGCTGTTGAATAAGGGCCGGTGAGCAGTGCTGCCCCGGGCGCCGTGGGTGGGTGGGCTTCCTCCCCTACAGGTGAGCGGTGCTGCCCCGGGCACCGTGGGTGGGTGGGCTTCCTCCCCTGCCGGTGAGCGGTGCTGCCCGGGGCGCCGTGGGTGGGTGGGCTTCCTCCCCGAGGCAGCCTGCAGTCCAGGGCAGGCTCCAGGATGTGCAACACAGGTTTTTAAAAGAACATGGATGTTTAATTTTTGGAAATAATAGACCCACAGCCTCACTGCAAGGGTTTGGGTCGACACCCCCCCACCCCCCCATCTGATTCACGTTCACTTCCTGACCGAGCCCCTCCCACGGACAAGCGCCTGGACTTAGTGGCCTGCCACACTTGAAGTCCCCGGGCGCAAGTTACATACGCAATAAAGAGCACGCCTTGCTGATGCGCCACACACCCGGGCTACTGAATATCCACGGTCTTCTATGATGTTTATACCACATTGTAAATAGTCAGAGAACTTGTTTTAAAGTTTCTGCCTTCTGATTCTGTGATTTTCAAAGAGGAACTTTTTGGAAATTAAGGACTATTGTTTGATAATTATGTGTAATTAAGCTTTAGCCAAGCATTAAATTAATTTTCAATTCTGTCCTGTTGTATTTGCTGGCGACTACTTCTCGTTAGAGCATTGCAGAGAGTGGCGGAGTGCGGCTCTGGCACGTGCGGACCTCGGCTGGCTCAGGTGACACTGAGAAGAGCGCACACCTGACCTGCTCTGTCGGTGCCGTGTTTTTGTAGAACACGGCTCATGCCCACACGCTCATTCTGGATGAGTGGTTTGTTCCACCTTAGTGACTTAGTAAGAGAATTAAAACAAGAATACTTACTTTCAACCTCAGCAGAATGAAACAAAGAAACATGCATGCAGATGACATGCACATTATTGGTGCCTTAAACTTGGGTTTCCGTAGACTGGCTCCTTTTCCTAGCTCTGCTGCTAAGGCTCCTCAAAGGAGCGTGGGCGCCGGGCTCTCGGCTTCAGGACGGGGGTTAGCGCGCGGGCCTGGAGGGGAAGCGGGTGGAGCGTGGGACAGGTGGTTCTCGGCTTCAGGACGGGGGTTAGCGCGCGGGCCTGGAGGGGAAGCGGGTGGAGCGTGGGACAGGTGGTTCTCGGCTTCAGGACGGGGATTAGCACGCGCGCGGGCCTGG
>PVIW01003751.1:0-16568 GCA_004026585.1 Noctilio leporinus
CTCCCCCTTCCCCCACCCTGTTTACCATTTGTTGTAATACTGGTTTGGTGGTAACAAACTCCTTAACTTTTTCTTGTCTGGAAAACTATTTCTCTTTCAGTTTTAAGTGATGGCCCTGCTGGGTAAAATAGCCTTGGTTGTAGACCCTTGATTTTTATCACTTTGAATATTTCATGCCAAGCCCTTCTTGCCTGAAATGTTTCTGTTGAGAAATCAGTCTTATGAGAGCTTCCTGTAGGTAACTAAGTGTCTTTCTCTTGTGGTTTTTAAGATTTTCTCCTGTCCTTAACCTTTGCCATTTTAATTGTGGTGTGTCTTGCTTGATGGGAGCCTTTTTAGATTCATCTTGTTTAGGACTCTTCATTTCCTGGATTTATGCGCCATTTTCCTTAACTAGGTTAGGGAAATTTTGGGTCATTATTTCTTCAAATAGGTTCTTGATCCCTTGCTTTCTTTTTCTCTTCTGGTACCCCTATGGTGCAGAGCTTGTTATGCTTCCTGTTGTCCCAAAGGTCCCTTAAACTATCCTCCATTTAAATAATAATTTTTTTTCTTGCTCTGACCAGTATAGCTCAATTGGTTGAAGTGTAATCCCATAACTGAAGGGTTGTGGATTGATTCCCAGTTAGGGAACATAACTAAATTGTGGGTTCAAATCTTGTCTGTGTGCTCATAATCCCTGGTCTGGGTGTGTACTATACAGGAGACAATCACTTAATGTTTCTTTCTTGCATCAATGTCTGTGTTTCTCCCTGCCTGTCTCTCTTGTTTTCTCTGAAAAGCAATGAAGAAATGTCCTTGGGTGAGAATTTTTAAAATAATTTTTTAATTAAAAAATAAATCATTTTTCTGTTAGCTGCTCTGATTAGCTGTGTTTTTTTTTCCACTTGACTGATTTTTCCATTTTTCCATTTTTTCCAAATGACTGATTCGATCCTCTGCTTTAATCAACCTACTGTGTATTCTTTATTTCAGATATTTTACTTTCATTTCTGGCTCATCCTTTTTTGTTGTTGTTGTTTCTATTGCCCTTTTCATGCTGTTGAGCATCCTTATAACCATTATGTGAACTCTATATCACAAATTACTTGTCTCTATTTCATTTAGCTCTTTTTTGTGGGAAATTCTTCCATTATTTCATTTGGGGCTTGTTTTTTGTCTCCCCACTTTTGGCTGCCTCTTTGTGTTTGTTTCTATATATTAGATAGATATGCTATGACTCCCACTTCATGAGGTGACCTTAGGTAGTAGATGTTCTGTGGGGTCCAGTGGTACAGTCTCCTTGATATCCTGAGGTGGTGTTCCATGAATGTCCCCTGTGTGAGTATTGTGGGCCCTTCTATTGCATTTGAGTCTTGACTGCTGTCGACCCTTTCATGCATGGGAGTGACCTTCAGGCTGTCTAACCATGAGGCTCAACTCTGACCACAGTGTGTGAAGTGCTGTGTAGGTGCTGATTGCCCAAAGCAGAATTTTCCCCAGCTGGGTATGATAGTGGCTGAGATCTCCCTTTGGATATGCTGCCTGTGAAGCTTATTGGATCCTGCTGTGATGTTTTCTGGAGCTGACCACTGGGTGTGTTTGTGTTCTGGGCCTCTTGGGAGGAACTCTAGTGCAGTCCAACGTAAGACACTGCCTGTGACTGGCCCTCAGTGACCTGTTTGGAAAATGATCCATAGTTTGTGGATGCCCCTGCTGGGCTTCAGTGCATGCAGAAAGGCCCAAGCTATGCACCAAGGCTGGCTTTTTAATAGCACTAGGCCAGGCATATCAGCAAAAGGTCCAAGGCACCCCAAGATCTGGCTCTGCCTGCCTCTGCCTATTGCTGCTTGTTAAGCTCAATCACTGAAAAAAGTGTCTGGCTGTACCTGAGAGTTGTGTTAGGTAGGTTTACAGTGAGTCACCAGGTAGGGCCAAATGGTGGTCACTAGATTGGTGCAGGGTGCCAGTGCTGGATCTGAGACTGCTCAGCAAATGTCCCTGAGTATACCAAGTTTAGATGCCTTCTGCTGGGTGCTTATATGCCCTAGTGTTGGGACAGGATCTCAGGAAATTGTTTGAGTGAGGCCAGAAGACTTTCTCAGGCACAAATAGACCAAAATTTGGCTGTATTAGGGAAAGCTCTGCTTCAGTCAGGCATAATAGGAAAAGTGGCCAGTGTTCTAAAGCTGCACAGCTCAGTCTGTTCCAGAATCTGCTGGGAGGACACACAGCTGAATAGTGTGAGGCTACTGGGAGTCAGGAGGATGAGGCTAGTGGATCTCCCATGAGGGACTGTGCCAGACAGGTTTTGGGGAAAGTGGAGGGGGTTTGGCCCATACCCCAGAACCATACCTCTCAGTCTGTCTTGGATTTTGCCCAACCTTGTCAGGGCATAGCCAGTAGGAGTCAGGTGGGTGGGGCCTCCATAGCCAGAGCTCACAGGATGGGTCCATTGGAAGCCCAAGAGGGTTTTTTTTTTTTTTGGCAGATCTCACATGAGAGGGATGTACAGATTCACAGGAAAAGCAGGGTAATGGGCTTCACCCCAAGGCCACACAATTCAGTCACGGATATCCCTGGAGTCTGCCTAGACCTTTGCATCCTAGCCAAAACAGCTAACTCCTCAACAGGGTGTAAGCTCTGTAGAGTAGGGCAAAAGGGAACCCAGAGGGTGGGGCTGTTGCTTCCCCTCAGGCTAATAATGCATGGAAGGTAGTGCTATACCCAAGAAACATGATGTATGCAGTATGGGAGAATGTCTCAGCCCAAGGATCCTGGTAGCTGTCCCTTCATTTTTCTCCCCAGAGCCATAAAGCATAGTCTCTCCTTGTGCAACTTTAGTTTGCTCCACCCTCCCTCCATTGGAGCCCTGGCTGTGAACAAAATTTTGTGTGTTGGCCCTTTAAGAGGGCGCCTATGTCTCTAGTGGACTTTTGTCTCTCCCATAAGAGAGAAACCTTCTTGTTTTTAATAGCCTTATGTTTTGAGAGCACCTCTTCCTAGCTCTGGTGCTTTCAGCCGGGAGCTCAGGTTGGGTTTATATGCAATGCTTCTCAGGGGGAACCCTCCCAGCTGAGAGATCCTTCCAGAACCTCAGCCCCAACTCCATGGGAGTGGGACCAGCCCTTTCTGTACCTCTGTCCCTCCTACCAGTCTCAATATGATTTCTTGTGCAAACCTTTGGTTATAGACTTCTCTTCAGCAAGTCTTCAGTTTGTTATTCAGGATGATTGTTTTACAATTTAATTGTAATTCCAGTTTTGTCTTGGGAGGTGGTGAGTGTAGCTTCCACTTAGTCTGCTGCCATTTTGGATCCAATTGCCTGTCATCCTTATCCTTCATCCCTCAGCTTAAATATTCACTCCTGGCTCGTGGCCTCCTATTGCATTACAGGATACTTCACCAACTAAGTTGCAATCCCCCAGAGGTGGAGCAATGCTTATTTTATTCACAGACATATTCCCAGGGTCTAGTCCAGTGTCTGGACCATAGTAATTGCTCAAAGATATTTCAAATAAATGAGTGATTCACTCTTTTTATTATCATTAATTTATTGTTGTTGTATTATAGTTGTGTTATTTTTCCCCCATTGGTCTCCCCTACTTCCTTATCTCCTTTCACAGTCAATCCCTTCCTCGTTGTCTGTGTCCATGGGTCTTTCACATTAGCTCCTCAACTAAACCCTTTCCCTTCTCACCCTGTCCCCTCAACCCTCTGGTCATTGTATTTCTGCTTTTTACTGCATGTCTCTGGTTCCATTCTGCTTGTCTGTTTCTTTTGATCATTAGTTTCCTGTATTAAGTCAGATCATATATTATTTGTCTTTTGCAGCCTGGCTTAGTTCACTAAACATGATACTCTCTAGTGTCATCCATGCAATTGTAAAAGGTAGAAGTTTCTTCTTTCTTTCTGCTGTATGATATTCCATTGTGTAAATATATACATAATCCATGCTACCATCACAGTCCTAGAGGAAAACATAGGCAGTAAAATCTCAGATATCCCATGTAACAACATTTTTAATATTTCTCCCAGAGCAAAAGAAATGAAGGAACAAATAAATGGGACTACATCAAACTGAAAAGTTTCTGCTCAGCTAAAGAAAACGTTAGCAAAATGAAAAGGGAACCAACTGTGTGGGAAAACATATTTGCCAATGACACCTCAGAGAAGGATTTGAGTGATTCACTCTTTGTAAGTCATAATTTTACTGTGTTTTTCCCTTATCACTGACCTGGACACTACTGCTGAACAGATTCTGCTAAATCCCTGTGACTTGGGCCTTCATGCTACTCAATACAGACCCTCATCTCTTCTCATTCTGAACCAACTAGCAGCCATCCAATTCCCCCTTTTGCACTTCCATGCCATACTGATCAGGGTTTTTAATGTTGATGCTGCAGTGATTGGTTAAGGGTAGCAATATGATTATGTTACTCCTCTCCTTGAAACCCTTTATGCCTCCCTATTACACCTCAAAAATTTTCCCAAGTTGCTCCACGTTTTTACGCTCCCCCACCAGCCTCCTATTTATTCCTTGCTACACACATATTCAGCTCCCCAATGGACTATACTCTTTTCATGTTTCCTCAATGCTTCCCACTCCCCCTAATTCAAAATCCCATAGAATTCAAAATCAATTTCTGGGACATGCAGCCAGCTGGGAACTAAAATAACAGTATTTATTTATTGTCTTCTTCTGGCCTGGCTCATTTTTGTCAATGTAAACTGACTTAGGTGGGATAGAAGTAACACATTGATCAGGTGAATGAGTGACACAAGTCAAGGAGAGATGATTGCCTAATTATTTGGTATAACAAAATTAGCAAGGAGTGTGACAGGCTGCAGTACTTGACTAAAATTCTTTTTATATCTTTATTTCATTCTTTTTTTAACTATTACTTTATTTGCAAGATCTTTTTTTGTATATTTTATTGATTATGCTGTTACAGTTGTACCAATTTCTTCTCCCATTGCTCCCCTCCACCCAGGACAGCCCTTCTGTCTTGTAATTTTACCCCCCATAGTTCACGTCCATGGGTCATGCATATAAGTTCCCTTTCCTATATTATTCTTAACTTCCCCCTGTCTATCTTGTACCCACCAATTATGCTTTCTAATCTGTGTACCATTTCCCAATTTTCCCCCTCCCAGCTAATTACCATCCCAATGATCTCCATAGCTGTGATTCTGATCCTATTCTAGTTGTTTAGTTTGCTTTTGTTTTTATTTTTTTAGATTCTGTTGTAGATAGTTGTGAGTTTGTTGTCATTTTAATGTTCATAGTTTTGATTTTCTTTTTCTTAATTCTTTTTCTTAAGTCCCTCTAACATTTCATTTAATAATGCCTTGGTGACAATGAACTTATTTAGCTTTACCTGTCTGGGAAGCACTTTATCTGCACTTCCATTCTAAATGATAACTTTGATGGACAGAGCAACCTTGGTTGTAGGTCCTTGCTTTTCACCACTTTGAATACTTCTTGCCAGTCCCTTCTTGCCTGCAAAATTTCTTTTGAGGAATCAGCTGATAGTCTTATAGGTACCCCTTTATAGGTAACTCTCTTCTTTTCATTTGCTGCTTTCAAGATTCTCTCTTTATCTTTAATCTTTGGTATTTTAATTATGATGTGCCTTGGTGTGGCTCGATTTGGATATAGCTTGTTTGGGATATAGCTTGTTTGAGACTCTCCGTGCTTTCTGGACTTGGATGTCTGTTTCTTTTGCCAAATGTGGAAAGTTGTTCTTTTTAATGTTTTCACACAAGTTTTCAATTTCTTGCTCTACCTCTTCTCTTTCTGGCATTCCTATGATTCAGATGTTGGCACGTTTAAAGTTGTCCCAGAGGTTTCTAAGCCTCTCTTCATTTATTTCTATTCTTGTTTCCACTTTCTGTGCTGGTTGACTGTTTATTTCTTCCTTATGTTCCAAATCATTGATTTGGACCCCATTTTCCTTCCCTTAACCATTGGTTTTATGTGGATTTTCCTTTGTTTCATTTGACCTAGCCTTCACTTTTTCCCTTATGTGACTATACTGTGTCACCACCAAGATTTTGAATTCTGTTAGTTGGCTATTTCCTCCTCACTTAGTCCTCCCACTAGAACCTTGATCTGTTTTCTTTTTTGGTTCATACTGCTCTGTCTCCTCAACTTGACAGGCTCCTGTGTTTGCCTCTATGTCTTAGATAGAGCTGTCACACTTGTTATGTGGTAACAGGTGGAGCCTTTGGTATTCATCAGTGCAGGGTGACCCTTTTCACCATGCTGTAGTGCTGTATGTGGGGGAGGGGTGTGAGAGAGAACGATGCTGATTGCTCAGCACTCATCCCTCTATCAGGCACTTCTCCCACCTCCTGTATGGGACTGACACCTCTCTGGCTGTTGTCCTGGCCATGGTTCCCAGAGTGGGTGGGTCCGAGGACATTCCAGGACCATTGGGACCTCTAACCAAATAATTCTGAGAGACTGGCAATATTTCCCTTCACCCCAACCACCACTGTTTTTCATAGACAGAAGCAATGAGACTTTATTCTCCTGACACCACCACCACCACCGTGCTCAAGCCATGAGCCACACAGTTTGGTCTGTTGCAGGGAGCACTCTTCAGGTGTCCCTTTTGTTTTTAAATATGTGACCGCACTTTCTACCATCCCAATTAAGCTGCTGTCCAGCCACAGCCACCATGCTGACAAACCATGTCTTCTTTCTCCTGGTTCCACCTCCCCTACATGTCTGGATGAGTATTTTTTTAATTGATTTATTATTGTTGTATTTCAGTTGTTTCATTTTCTCTCCCATTGCTATCTTCTATCCCTCCTCCCCTTTCCCACAGTCAGTTCCCCACTTCCTTGTTCATGTCCATGGACCTTTCATATTAGCTCCTCATCTAATTTCTACCCTTTCTCTCCCCCTTTCTCTTCCTCCCTCATCCCTCCTCTCCTCTGGTCACAGCCATTCTGCTTCTTCTTCTTTTTTGCCTCATGTCTCCGGTTTCTTTCTGCTTGTCATTAGTCTCCTGTATTAGGTGAGATCACATAATATTGGCCTTTTGCCACCTTGTTTATTTCACTAAGCATGATACTCTCCAGTTCCAACCATGCTGTTGCAGAAGGTAAGAGTTTTCTTTCTTTCTGCCAAGTATGTAGTATTCTATTGTGTAAATGAACCATGAACCATGTTTTTTGATCCATTCATCCATTGATGGGCACTTAGGCTGTTTCCAGTGCTTTGCTATTCTGAATAGTGCTGCTATGAACATGGGGGTACATAGGTTCTTCTGAATTGGTGTTTCAGGGGTTTTTGGGCGTAGACCTAGCAGTAGAATTGCTGGGTCAAAAGGTAGTTTCATTTTTAGTTTTCTGAGGAAATTCCATACTGATTTCCATAGTGGATTCACCAATCTTCATTACCAACAGTAATACACTAGTGTTCCCTTTTCTCAATAGGCTCACCAATACTTGTTTGTTGCTTTGCTAATGCTGGCCATTCTGACAGGTGTGAGGTGGTATCTCATAGGGATTTTAATTTGCATTTCTCTGATGGCCAGTGATGTTGAGCATTCTTTCAAATGCCTACAGACACTTTGTATGTCCTCCTCAGAGAAGTGTCTGTTTAGGTCCTTTGCCCATTTTTTAATTGGGCTGTCTGTCTTCCTAGTATTGAATACTATAAGTTTTTAATATATTTTGGAGATCAAACCCTTATGTAAGGTATCATTGGCAAATATGTTTTCCCATTTGGATAGTTCCCTTTTAATTTTGCTGGTGTTTTCTTTAGCTGAGCAGAAACTTTTTTGTTTGATGTAGTTTCATTTGTTAATTTGTTATTTTACTTCTCTTGTCCTAGTAGAAATATTGGTGAAAATATTGCTGCCTGGGATATCTGCAATTTTTCTGCCTATGTTTTGCTCTAGAACTTTTATGGTGGCAAGGCTTATGTTTAAGACTTTCATGCACCTTGAATTTATTCTGGTGTATGGTGTAAGTTTGTGGTCTAATTTCATTTTTTTCATGTCCCTGTACAATTCTCCCAACACCACTTGTTGAAGAGGCTCCTGGGCTGACCATAGAGACCTGGATTTATTTCTGGGCTCTCTATTCTGTTCTATTGATTTATAGGTCTATTTTAATGCCAGTATCAGGCTGTTTTTATTATAATAGTTTTATAACATGGTTTGATATCTGATATTGTGATTCCTCCTACTTTGTTCTTCTTTCTCAAGATTGCTGTGGCTATTCAGGGTCATTTCTGGCTCCATATAAATTTTTGAAGTATTTGCTCTAGATCTGTGAAATATGTATTTGGTATTTTAATAGGAATTGCATTGAATTTACAGGTTGCTTTGGGGAGTATGGCCATTTTAATTATGTTAATTGTTCCCATCCATGAACATGGTATATACTTCCATTTATTTGTACCTTTCTTAATTTCTTTCTTCAGTGTCCTGTAATTTTCTGAATACAGGTCTTTTTCCTTCTTAGTTAAATTTACTCCTCAGGTACTTTATTTTTCTTGTTGCTATAGTAAATGAGATTTGTTTTCTATATACTCTCTCTGATGTTTCATTGTTGGTGTACAAAAATACCTCAATTTCTAGATATAGACATTTTACCCAGCTATTTTGCCAAATTATTAGACTGAGTAAATTTTTGGTGGAGTCTATCAGGTTTTCTAAAAACATTATCATGTCATTTGCAAATAATGACAGTTTTACTTCTTGCTTTCCAATGCATTTGGTCCTTTTTCTTGTCTGATTGCTGTGGCTAGAAATTCAATATTATGTTGAATAGAAATGGAGAGAGTGGACACCCTTGCCTTGTTCCTGATCTTAAGGGGAAGGCATTAGTTTCTGGCCATTGAGTATGGAGTTTGTTGCAGGTTTTTTTGTATATGGCCTTTCTTATGTTGAGGTATGCTCCCATTATTCCCACTTTGCTGAAAATTTTTATCATAAAAGAGTGCTGTACTTAAATGCTTTTTCAGCATTTATTGGTATGATCATATGATTTTTGTCTTTCATTTTGTTTATGTGGTGTATTACATTTATTGATTTGCAAATGTTTTACCATTTTTGCATCCCTGGGATGAATCCTACCTAAGCATGGTTGTATGATCTTATTAATGTATTGCTGGATCCAGTTTGCCAATATTTTGTTGAGGATTTTAGCATATATATTTATCAGAGATATTAGCCTGTAGTTTTCTTTCTTAGTTGTGTCTTGACTTAGTTTTTAGATGAGAATAATATTGGCCTCTTAGAGTTTGGGAGTCTTCCTTCTTCTTGGATTTTTTGGAATAGGTTGAGAAGGATAGGAGTTAGTTCTTCTCTAAATGTTTGATAAAATGCTCCTGTGTAGCCATCCAGCCTGGGTCTTTTGTGTGCCAGGAGGTTTTTGAATACTACTTCAATTTCACTTGTTGGTATTAATCTATTCAGGCTTTCTACTTGTTCTTGATTCAGTTTTTGGAAGATTAAATGATGCCAGAAATTTGTCCATTTTACTCAGGCTGTCAAATTTTTGTGATAGAGTTGTTCATAGTAATTTCTTACAATTTTTTATATTTGGTATCAGTTGTGATTTCTCCTCTGTCATTTCTGATTTTGTATTTGTGTTCTCTCTTTTTTTTCAGCTGATGAGTCTGGTTAAATGCTTGTTGATATTGTTTATCTTTTCAAACAAACAGCTCCTGGATTTATTGATTCTTTGAATTGTCCTTTTACTCTTTATGTCATTTAATTCAGTTGTGATCTTGATTATTTCCTTCCTTCTACTCACTCTGGGCTTTGTCCCTCTCTCTATTTCTTCATTTTCTTAAAGTAGCCCCTTTACTATGTCTTGCAGTGCCGGTTTGGTGGAAATATATTCTTTCAGACTTCTTTTGTCTGGAAAACTTATTTCACCTTACAATTTGAATGAGAGCCTCACTTGGTAGTCTTCATAGCAGGCCTTTGCTTTTCATTGCTTGGGAATTTTTTTGCCATTCCCTTCTGGCTTATAGTATTTTTGTTGAGAAGTCAGTTAGTAGCTTTATTGGATCTCTCTTGTATGTTATTATTTGTTTTTGTCTTGTTGCCTTTAAGATTCTGTCTTTGAATTTTGCCATTTTAATTAAGATGTGTCTTGGTGTGGGCCTTATTATGTTTCCTGGAATTATCTGATGTTTTCTCTCCACAAGTTAGGCATGTTTTCTGTTATTATTTTTTAAACAGGTTTTCTACTCCTTGCTCCTCTCCTTCTTCTGGTATCCTTATGATATGGATATTATTACATTGCATGTTGTCCTGTATCTCTCTTAACCCCTCTTCATTTCTTTTTCTTTTGAGCCTTTTTTCATTTTGTTGTTCTGTCTGGGAATTTTTTTTTACTTTGTCCTCTAGCTCACTGATTTGATTCCCTGCTTCATCTAACCTGCTTTCATTCATTCTATTAGATTTTTCATTTCAGCAACTGTGCTCTTCATTTCCTCTTGTCTTTTATTGATGGTTTCTATGTCCTTTTCCATACTGGTGTAGTTCTCTCTAAGTTCCTTACAGCCTCCCTGGAGTTCTTTGTAATTTACTTGGAGTTCTTTGTAGTTCTCACTGAACTTATTGAGCTTTTTTATAACCAGTATTTTGAACTCAAGATCTGATAGTTTGCTTGCCTCGGTTTCATTTAGCAGTCTTTCTGGGGGTTCTTCCTTTGTTTTCAATTAGTGGTTGTTTCTTTGTCTCCCCATTTGGGTGATTATTCTTACTTCTTTCTGTGAATTAGCTTGGTCTGCTTTGACTCCCTGTCATTACAGTGTGACCTTCTTTATTAAGGGAACTGTTGGACTCAGTGGTATAGTTCCTTTGGGTTCTTGAGCTTGATGTTCTTGGGCTGCCCTTATGCTATTAATGTGGGTTTTCTGGTCATGATTGGATTTAGATTATTTTTGGTTTGTTTTTTGGAGAGTACTCTCTGGCTGGCTGGTCAAAGGTCACTCTACCCACAACATGTTCTATTCTGTTGTACTGGTTCTGTTGGAATAAAAAACAAAAAGCCCAGGAAACAGACACACGCCCACAAAAACAAGTCCCACCTACAATCCCCCTACTAGCAACAAATAAACCAATATTAATACAGGTATAAAGAGATTAAGACTATTATAAGAAAGTAAGAACAACATGAGGTTACCAACTCAGAGAAAAGTGATTTTGTGAGGGCAGAGGGAAGAGGAAAACTGAGAGTGGGCAGTAGAAATGAGGCAGAGAAAAAAAAAAGGTAAGACTTACCTCATAGGTAAAAAAGAGAAGGAGGAAGAGAGAGTAGAGTAAGCGGAGGGAAGCATATAGTGTTAGGTTTTAGCCTAATTTAAGTATACTGTATATATAAGTCAATCCCACTTGTCCATATCCATGGGTTAGAGAGAGAGAGAGAGAGAGAGAGAGAAGAGCGAAGAGAGAGAAGAAGATGAAGAAACAATTCAAATATATATATACACACACAAATAATAGGGCTCTAACTAATGAAAATGTCCCTCCTCATACTATAAACAACAAATGAGCTAAGATATATATAGGTGTATTGGGGGTAAGATGGAGGAGGAGGTAGAGTGAAAAGGACTACTGAGAGTGAGGAATGTAAACCAGACAAATACAGGGAAAAAAATTACATTTAAAATGAAAACTGGAAAGGGCTAGAGGAAAGCAAGATAGAGTAGAGCAGGGGAGTGATAAAATTTGATATTTGAAATACAAAAGTAGTGATTACCTAGATGTGTGTTTGAAGATGTGTATGAATAACCATCTTGTCTGCAACTATCAAGTAAAATTAATTCAGGTGGGTACAAATATAGGTATTTTAAGAACAGAAAAAATCATTTGAAATAGCTACTATCACAAATGTTTTTGAGTGGCTGGAGTGGGGACATAATGAGAGGGCAGAATGTAAACAAGGCATTGCTGGAGATAAACTGAATTGAAATCCATGGTAAAAAGAGAAAGGGAGAAGGTAAAATGGGGTGAGAAGGAGGGGGCAGTATGTGAGATTTGAAAGTTATGAAAGGGGGAGTTTTGCACCTGTTGGCCCTAGAAACTGGGTAGCTCCTGGTATCTAGCTAAGGGCCTTTTCAGAGCTGTATCTTCTTTCCCCTGCAGCAATATTCCCATTAAGATACTGCTTCATTCAGCTCCAGTGTGCTATTGTCTGTGTGTCAGGTTCTCCTCTCTGATGAGCTCTCACGTATGAGCCTAGCTGGATTGAGTCCCTCCTCTATTCACCATGGTCAGGCTTTTATTTAGCAGAGCTGCTGTGTCCTCGCTTAGGCACGTGCTGGGTCCCTTTCCAATTTTGGGTCTTGCCTTGGATCCCATTTTAAGTGAATCTCTGTGTGGTTCTTACCACAACACTGGAGCCTGTGTGCCCTATTTTCCTGGGCCACGCACCCTCTCCAGAAATCACAGTCTGTCAGGGTCAGGTCCGGGTTCCACTTTCCTCAGCCTCCAACTGTTCCATACAAAGGTGTTTTTTTTTTTAATTTTATTGTTGTTGTATTACATTCATCCCATTTCTCCCTGTCCTTGCTCCTTCCCCACCCTCCTATTCCCCCCAAAAGTCAATCCCACTTGTCCATGTCCATGGGTCATTCATGCTAGTTCCTTGACTAAACTGCTTCTCTTCTTGCCTCCTTCTCCCCACTCCTCCATGCCCATTGAAGGTCTAATCATTGTATTCATGTCTCTGGTTCTGTTTTGCTTGTGTGTTTGTTTTGTTCATTATAATGACTATAATTACTTACTTTTTTTTGTCTTTTTTGTTTGTTTGTTTGTATGGTTGTCTTTCACCTGCCTCCAGCTAAGGACCTGGCGGGAGACCTGGCTTGCAACCTGGTTATGTGCCCTGACTGGGAATCGAACCAGCAACCTTTGGGTTCACAAGCTGGTGCCTATCTACTGAGTCACCAGCCAGGGCTCATACAAAATTTCTAGCTGGATCTATTTTTGGGTAGTGTGGTGGCAGGGAAAGCCCTGTGGTGCTTCAGCAATACCCGGCAGTGGTGGGGTCCCCACCCTGCTCTCTCCAGCAATCCTCCATTAAGGGCAGTTAGTTTCCAGGGCCTATGAATCTCTTTCTACCAGGGTAGCTAAGCTTCTGAGCTGATCCATGGAGGTCTCTACTTTGCACAGCCAGCAGAGCTGGGCTGGGAAGCCCTGCAGAGCTTCCGCTTAGGGAGCAGTGGCTACCAGCTCTTGCTTAAGGAGTACCAGCTGCCAGCCCCCCGAACCCTGAGTGCACTGGCTTTTGGCTATCCTGTTTAGTCCCTGTGTTTGCTTCTGCTCAAATCTCAAATCTGCATTCACGCTCACCCACCACCTCTTTACTTCAGTTTTTGTTCTGTAATTTCACTCCAAGTCCAGTTCAGTATGGGAGCAAGTAGACCGGGCTGCTAGCTACTCTGCCACCATCTTAGAAGTCTCAGTATTTCTTCTTTATATCTTTGTTTGTTGGGCTTCCATGCAGCTCAATTTTCTGGAATTTCTGGTTGTCTCCAATTTTGAAGTAGTTGTATTCCTCTTACTTGTGGAGGGAGATGTAGTCTGTCTACCTATGACTCCGTCTTGGCCAAAAGTCTAATGAGCTAAATTTAACCATGGCTAGATTTATAAGGATTAATGTGAAGTTCTATACCCACATCTAAAAACAAAATTCCCACCCTTCAAGTAGAAACATGGGTGCTCAAAGTTTTCTGGTAATCCTAATGCCCTGAGTCTGCCTGGATCACATCTCGCCTGGATTCTTGTGACACCTTCCTGTCTGGAGCCCTCTCATGCTGGTCTTTGCTCTGCTTGGCCTGAAATAATTTCCTCACTAAAACTAGCAAGACCTCCTGAAGCAGCTGTCAAGTGGACATGCACACACAGCTGGAACTTTGAAGAGATGAGGTGTTGGGAACAGCTGTCAGAACTTTGGTGGTTCTTGAGACCCCAGGAGAGGATGGGGTCCCTGTAGAGATTAAAGTAAAACACAAGGCAATAGGGCACAGGGAAAACTCCTAGAAGGCGAGATGGAAGATGAGAAACATAGGACATGCCATGAAGGTCAAGGAAGGAATTTCAGAAGTGCAGGATGGCCCTGGCTGGGTGGGTCAGTTGGTTGAGTGTTGTCCTGTACACCAAATGGTTTAGGGTTTATTCCCTGGTCAAGGCCCAGACCTAGGTTGTGGGTTCAATCCCTGGTTGGGCCACATACAAGAGACAATAGACTGATGCTTCTTTTACATGTATGTTCTCATTCTCTCTCAAATCAGTAAAAATGAGGATTTCTTTTTTAAAGTGCAGGATGGTACAGGCAATAAAGACTGTGGAAGGACCAAGTAGGGTTTGGTCATCAGGAGTTGGGAGCAGTTTCCCACAGGAAGGGTGGGGAAGACAGGTAGTAGTAGAATAAAAAAAGGATGAGATGTTGAGGAAGCTAGTACAGGTCCTCAGGCAATGAAGGGAAAAACAGTGGTTAAAGTGAAGTCTTTGTTGTCTGAAGATTGGAGAAATATGTCAACAATTGCTATATAACAAATCCCCACAAATGCTGTAATTTAAATGATACCAATTATGTTTTCTTGCACTTCTGTGGTTTGGCTGTGAGTCACCTAATCTAGACAGGGTTGGCTAAGATGGCTCTGCTCCTTGTGTCTGGTGATGGCAAAAATACAAAAGAGCAAGTGGGGACACACAAATTTCCTGGGGCCTAATAGAACTGGCATGATGACATATTCACTGCATTCTATTAAACCCCAAATCAAAGGTGAAAAAGTACATTTCACCTATTGATGGGAGGAACTTGCAAAGTCATGGTAAAAGATATGAATACAGGGAAGGATGAAAATTTGGGTTCATTGATTTCTTCATGGAAGATAAGCAGAGTTGGCAATCGAAGTGGGGTGGGGCGAGATTGAACAAAATTTAGTGAAGAGCCCTTGCTGGTGGTCAGTGAATAGGTACCTGCCTACAAACCCAAAATTTAGTGAATACTGTGAAAATTGTGACAGGCTCTAAAATTTGAGAACTAGTTTCATGAGTGGCTCTGCCAATTACAAGTACTAGCAACGCACTCTTGGGTAAGTCATTGAAACTGAAATTGCATTTCATTAAGTGGAAATGATTATTCCTACATCATGGTGTGGAAATCAAATGAATATATAACGTGCTTTACCATAAAAAGCAAACCTATGTAAATGGGCCAGTAACTTTCCAAGGGAGGTGGGAAACTGTCAAAGACTAGCAGGAACACAATGATTCCTTTCAGATACTGAAGGGCATTCATGTGGAAGGATATGAGACATAAAGAGGCTTGTGTTACAGATCAAGAACAAAGGATGGAAACGAGGGGGTGATGATGGGGTTGGGTTATGCCATGAAAATAATGTTTTAGCATGAGTAGAGTTCAAATGTGGCTTTAGGAGGTGGTGATTTCTTCATCACTGGGGGTGTAAGTGCAGAGCCAAACTGACCTGATATCTTTAGAGAAAAGTTCAAGGGGAGATGCAGTCATTTATGGGTGGCTGGATTGATCAGCAATTATCAGCCAATAGCAGTCCCCCACCACAAACCCCCCAGGGGTGTTTTGTTTTTGTCCAAATTTATGGGTGACTCCTGATGGCATTTAGTGGGTATGAGCCAGGGGGTACTAAATTGCTAACAATTCTCAAGACAGTCCTGAAGAATGTAAAATGCACTCAAAATGCCATTATTATTCCTGTTGATCAAAACTCGATGATGTAATTTCAAAGGGCCAACCTGAGACTCCAAATAAATGCATTTCCTATTTTTAGCAAGCCCCAACTTAACATTTTTCCACAGTGTCTCACTGCCCTAGCTGAAAATGTATTTGACTTCAGAAGAATCTTAAATATGACTAAACAAGTACAGTCAAAACGTAATCCATCTCAAGAGTAAAATTATACTTAAAGTTTTATAAAAGTCATAAACATACATGATTGTGTAATGGGCTATTAAAAGGTTGTTAGACACATAAACCACTCTAGCACAGTGAGCCAACTCCCCTGCTTGGAGACCCCACATTAACTATAAAGTTAGCATGCTACCTGAAGTAAACAGTACACATTTAATGAACTGGTCTTATTTTGTTTTCTACTTAAAACACAAAAAGCTCTTTGGAGATCTGTTTTTCTTTTAAAAGTAGTTGACTAAGCAGTATCTTCTTCTCCATCAATATTTATTTTCTTGATTTGGGAGCTTGGATCAAAGTAGGACTTTCAGAAAATGTCTGCTGTTGATGATGATGGTGTTTTTCTCACTGAGGCATTTTTTTTTTTTAAATGTTATTGTTGTTGTATTACATCCATCCCCTTTTTGCTCCCCTCTGTCCCCCTCCCCACCCACCCATTCCCCCCAAAGTCAATCCTACCTGTTGTCCATGTCCATGATTCCTTTATACTAGGTTCTTGTCTAAGCTGCTCCCCTTCTTTGACTCTGCCTCCCCCCTCCCCACAACCCCGTTCCCCCTGACCACTGAAGGTCTATTCCTTGTATTCATATACTTGGTTCTGTTTTGCTTGTTGTTAGTTTTGCTCATTATTGTCCCGTAATGGGTGAGATCATACA
>PVIW01003751.1:16668-75144 GCA_004026585.1 Noctilio leporinus
AAGGGTACAAGTTCCTTCTTTCTTTCTGCTATATAGAATTCCATTGTGTAAATGTACCAAAGTTTTTTGATCCAATCATCCACTGATGGGCACTTGGGCTGTTTCCAGCACTTGGCTATTGTAAATAGTGCTGCTATGAACATAGGTGTGCATAGGTTCTTATGAATTGGTGTTTCAGGATTCTTTGGGTATAGTCCAAATAGTGGAATTGCTGGATCAAAAGGCAGTTCCATTTTCAGTTTTTTAAGGAAACCCCATACTGTTTTCCACAGTGGCTGCACCAGCCTGCATTCCCACCAACCGTGTATGAGGGTTCCCTTTGCCCCACATCCTCACCAACACTTGTTGTTTGTTGCTTTGCTGATGATTGCCATTCTGACAGGTGTGAGGTGGTATCTTATTGTGGTTTTAATTTGCATCTCTCTGATGACTAGCGATGTTGAGCATTCTTTCATATCTCACTGAGGCATTTTTAAAAGAAGGCTGATCCTACATTCTCTGTGTTACCCTTTTCTCTCTTTTAGCTTATTCAGACCATTACCACAGTGGTTGTCCAGAGAATAGCTGGAAGAGTGATTCCCCTTCCAGTCATTATCAGGCCACTGTCAGTGACTTCTTAAAAGTTCTCCAAATGCTATAGCATGCAATGACCCAGGTGGAATCTAAATCCAGCCAATCCTCAGGGATCAGGTAGGCAGGAAGATCTGAAGTGAATTTCTCACTTTGGTAGCAACCCTGGCAAAGAAAGACAGGGCCTCCCTGCCCCGTATTCATCTTAAAATGCGCACCTTCCTTCTGTCAGTTAGAGTTTGGGCATTATTATAGTAGCAATAATCATAGCTTTCCCTAGGATATGTAAGATAAATTTTTAGAAACACCCACTTGTACAGCAAAACAAACTGAGCACTATTCAGAATGCTACTCTCAGATTTACCAACTAAAATTTGGGCTTATCAACCCAGTGGTCAATGGTTGTTAGTATCAATTCAACACTAATAGGAATCCCCAATTTAGGGTGGTGTTGAAGAAAAAACTTAATTCGGTGCAAACAGCTCAACTGTGATATACCATGAATGTGAAAACAACACAGCCATTAGGCAGCCTTGGGGCAAAGCAGTCCGGAACCCAGACCCCCTATCCAGCTAGACAGTTCTGCTCTGCTCGAGTCCTGGTCTGCTCCATTGAGAGAGCTCTTGCAGATGACTGGACAGCTCCAGCTGGGGAAACACAGTCTTCATTTGGTGGAAAAGTGCACTTGCAGTGCCAGAGAGGAGGTGACTTATGTAGACAGAAGTTCCTGCACTTGACCCTTGGTTGGTTTCTCACTGTGCAAATGAGGACTCCAAATCTTCACAGTTTGGTCCAAAAAGGCACTGTCCTTACTGGTCAGAATAAAGCCACTCCAATTGGTCAGTATCACAGCTGACTGAGATATAGTTGGGCAGCTCTGATTGGATGAGGAAAACCTTAATCCTATTGCTTGAAATAGGATTCCAGGAACTCCTTGATGACAGAAACACAGTGCAGGCACAGCTAAGTATAGGCTTCTTCCTGATGTGCAATTTTCATTAAAGGCCCCTGTATAGAAATGGTTGCTAGGCTGTTATTTATTTTTTATTAATTTTAGACAGAGGGGAAAGAAAAACATCAATTTGTTGTTTCACTTAAACATTCATTGGTTAATTCCTGTATGTACCCTGACCAGGGATTAAACCCACAACCTTGGCATAATGGGATGACGCTCTAACCAACTGAGCTACTCAGCCAGGCAGAGTTATGTTATTCATTCATTCATTCACATTTTAAAACATTAGTTTGTAGTATCTATCATCTCAATTATATACAATTCTAAAAACCACTGTTATTCTATATAGAAGAACATGACAAATATAAACAAGTACATGGATTCCTTTGTCAGCCTACAAAAAGTGAGTTGACAAATTAAAAGTAAGAATTACATAAAAATGGTGGGAAAAGCAAGAAACTTCAAATAATGCAATATTAGGTTATTAAGTATAGGGACAAAAAGACAAACACTTAAGGCCTAAAGGCATCATTGCATTGAAGCTGCCAGAAATACTGATTCTGAGTACATCAAGAAAAAAAAGTCTAGACCATAGACTATTTAACAAGACAGGAGTGTATAGAAATCATTTTAGAAAAATTTCCACTTTCAGAATAATTAAAACAAGGAAGTGTTGCCATTGCAGGCTCACTCCTGCTAAAAAAAGGAAAAGATAGCTACATTTATTGAACACCTGTTTTGTGCCAAGAATGTCATATATTAATGCTAATCCTCTTAATAGTCTTACAAGGTATTATTGTCCTCCTTTTTTCACTTTTATTTTGTATTGGTTTCAGGTGTATAAGTTAGTGGTTAGATAATCATATATAGTGTTACCCTCAATATGTCTAGTACTCCAACTGGCACCATACATAGTTATTGCAACATGTCTTTCTGGACAGAAATGTGTTTTCCTTAACAAATTACTTTGTCCTATACTTAATAACAAGCTTCTATTCCCACATAGGATCTCTTCTTTCTCCTCCCCTAAATATTAAGTGAGTTTAGGAATCAACATTCAGAAAAATTAGGAGCAATGCTTATGTACCTTAATGTCACTAAAGATAAAGTTCATGTTTATAAAGAAGAGTGTTGGTACCATTCATTGATCCAGGAAAAAAGCAGACAAAGTGAATAGATTGAGTAGATAAAGGCAGGCAGGAGAGGCTTGTAGGAATACTTTCAGAATTATAGTAATCCTCAATAAGTAAAAGTTTAAATTCTGGCATCTTAATAATCTCAAGTGGTAAATTAAAATGGAAAGTCTGCTACATATTTGGAGGATATATTCGGTAGTATTATGATAAAAACCTTACTTTTATTATTGTTGTTGATAATCTATTATAGTTGTCCCAATTTTCCCCCATTTTCCTCCTCCCAAACCACCCTCTGTTCCCATAGTTAATCCCCACACTATAGCCCATGTCCATGGGTCATTCATACATGTTCTTAAATAAGCCCCTTCCCCTTCTATTTCCCATTCTCTGCCTCCCCTTCCTGCCTCCCCTCAGACATCACTCTGTTCCATATTTTCATGCCTCTGGTTCTGTTTGGCTTGTTAGTTTATTTTGTTCATTATATTCATCTAAGTGAGATCACATGATATTTCTTTCACAAATTATTTTATTTTACTTAGTATACTTGTCTCCAGTTCAATCCTTACAGTGTAGTATTCCATTGTGTAAATGTACCACAGATTTTTGATCTGCTTATTTATTGATGGGCATTTAGTCTATTGCCAGTGCTTGGCTATTGTAAATAGCACTGTTTGGAACATAGAGGTAAATAAATTTTCTTGAATTGGTGTTTTGGGACCCAAAGAATATATTCCTAGCAGTGGAGTTGCTGGGTCAAAAGGTAGTTCAATTTTAAAATTTCTGAGGAAATTCCATACTATTTTCCACAGTGGCTGCACCAAAAGTGTATGTCCTCCACATCCTCCACATCCTTGCCAGCACCTGTTGTTTGTTGACAAGCATGAGGGGATACTTCATTATTGGTTTTAATATGCATCTCTCTGATAGCTAGTGATGTTGAGCATCTTTCATATGTTTATGGGCCATATGTATGTCTTCCTTGGAGAAGTGTCTATTCAGGTCCTTTGACCATTTTTTAAATTGGGTTGTTTGTCTTTTTCACCAGAAACTCATATGAGTTCTTTATATATTTTGAAGGTCCAACCCTTGTCTGATGTATGCATTGGCAAATATGCTCTCCCATATAGTCAGTTTGCTTTTCATTTTGATAATGGTTCTTCAGCTGTGCAGAAACTTTTAAATTTGATGTAGTCCCATTTGTTTCTTTTTCCTTTATTTCCCTTGCCCTAGGAGATAAGTATATCAGCAATTATATTGTTACATGGGATATCTGAAACTTTACTGCCTATGTTTTTGCTAGAATTTTTGTTATTATGACTTACATTTAAGTCTTAATCCATTTTGTTTTTTTTCCTCTGATATATGGTCTAGTTTTATTTTTTGCATGTATCAGTCCAGTTTCCCCAACACCATTTATTGAAGAGACTATCTTTTTTAAAATTTTATTATTATTTAAAAAAATGATTTCATTTATTAGTTTGAGAGAGAGAGGGGAAGGGAAACAGGCAGAGAGGGACAGAGACATCAATGTATGGTTGCCTTTCACCTGCCTCCAGCTACAGACCTGGCTGGAGACCTGGCTTGCAACCTGGTTATATGCGCCCTGGCTAGGAATCAAACCAGCATCCTTTGGGTTTGCAGGCCAGCGCCTATCTACTAAGCCACCAGCCAGGGCCTGAAAAGTCTATCTTTAATCCATTGTATGTTTGTGCCACCCTTTGTCAAACATTAATTGACCATAGAGACAGGGGTTTACTTCTAGGCTCTTTATTCTGTTTCAATTATCTGTTTCTGTCTTTATTCTAGTACCAGACTCTTTTTTTTATATGATGCATTTTTTATTTTAATTTTATTAATTGAGTATGCTGTTGCATTTCTCCCATTTTTTTCCATTTTGCTCCCCTCTGCCCAGCACCCCCTCCCTCCAGCAATCCCATCTCTCTTACTTCATGTCCTTGGTCATGAATGTGAGTAGTTTGGTTTTACCTTTTCCTGTGCTACTCTTAGCATCTCCCTGTTTATTCTGCACCCACCAACTATGCTTCTTAATTTCTGCACCTTTCTCTTCTTCCCCTTCTTCCTCCCAGCTGATACCTCTCCAAATATTCCCCATATCTTTGATTCTGTTCCCTCTCTGGTTATATGCTCAGTTTTTGTTATTTTTTGGATTCTATTGTTGATAGTTTTGAGTTTGTTGTCTTTTTAATGTTCATAGTTTTGATCCTTTTTTCCTTAAGTCCTTTTAACATTTCATATAATAATGGCTTGGTGATGATGAACTTCTTTAGCTTTACCTTGTCTGGGAAGCAAATTATCTTCCCTACCATTCTGAATGATAGCTTTGCTGGATAAAGCAATCTTGGTTGTAGGTCTTTGCATTTCATCACATTAAATACTTCTTGCCAGGTCCTTCTTGCCTGCAGTTTCTTTTGAGAAATCAGCTGATTATCTTAAAGGAACTGCTTTGTAGGTAACTTTTTTTCTCTTGCTGCTTTTAAGATTCTCTCTTTATCTTTAAATTCTGGCATCTTAATTATAATGGATCTTGGTGTGGTCCTTCTTGGGTGTGGCTTGTTTGGGGCTCTGTGTTTGGAACTTCCTGGACTTGAATGTCTATTTCCTTCTCCAAATTAGATATGCTTTCTTACATTATTTTTTTTCACATAAGTTTTCAAATTCTTGCTCTTTCTCTTCTCCTTCTGGCACACCTATTCTTTGCATATTCGCATGTTTAAAGTTGTTCCAGAGGTTCCTAAGCCTCTCATTCTTTTTTTCAATTTTGTTTCCTCTCTCTGTATTGGTTATTTTTGTCCTTATGTTCCAAATCTTTGATTTGAACCCTGGTTTTCTTCCCTTCACCTTTGGTTTTGTGTGGGTTTTTCTTTGTTTCATATAGCCTAGCCTTCACTTCTTCCTTTCTGCATTTGTTATATTTAAGAATATCTGTCAGGTCTGTGAGCATCTTAATCACCAGTGTTTTGAACTCTGCATCTGTTAGGTTGGCTATCTCCTCAGGTATTAGGTTTGCTATCTCTTCATCATTCTTCTCCCACTGGCACCTTGATCAGGTCCCTCTTTGGAGCCATACTTATGTCTACTCAGCTTGACAGCTTTCTGTGTTTGCCCCTGTGTCTTATGTAGCTCTGTCACATTTGTTACATTGTAAGGGGCAAAGCCTTAGAAATTTGTCAGTGTAGGGTAATACGTTTCACCACATTATGGTGTTGTATGTGGGGAAGGGGTCTGAGAGAGAACAATGCCACTTGCCCATTGAGACTGGAAGTTTCTTCCTTGACCCCAACCCCCACTGATTTTCACAGTCAGAAGCAATATGGCTCTATTTTTCCCAGCACTAGAACCATGGACTGTGCAGTCTGGCCCTGGGATAGATTCCAAGATTTAAATTGTATGATAGTGTTTTTCCCTGCAGTCTCAGCACTGGTGCTGCCATTGTTGCTCTCCTCCCCAGTTCCACTACTCCTACTATTTTTTTACTTTTTCATTTGTATTTTCCTCAAGTTCTTTCTTAAGTGTTCTACAGTTTTCCAAGTACAGGTCTTTTACTTCCTTGGTTAAATTTCTTCCTAGGTATTTTGTCTTGGTGCTATAGTGAATGGGATTTTTCCTAGATTCTTTCTCTTTTCTTTTCTTGTCTTGTTTTTCTTTCTTTCTTTCTTTCTTCATTCTTTCCTTCTTTCCTTTTAAAAAGATTTTATTTATTATTTCCAGAGAGAGAGGAAGGGAGAGAGGCAGAGAGGGAGAGAAACATCAATGTGTGGTTGCATTTCACCTGCTACAGACCTGGCTAGAGACCTGGCTTGCAATCTGGTTATATGCCCTGGATGGGGAATCAAATAGATTCTTTTTCCGATAGCTTGTTGTTGGTGCACAAAAATGTCATCAATTTCTGAATATTGACTTTGTATCCCACTGCTTTACCAAATTCACTTATTAGGTCAAGTAGTTTTTTTTTTGTGGAGACTATGGAGTTTTCTACATACACTATCATGTCACTTACAAATAATGAAAGTTTTACTTTCTCCTTTCCTATTTCGATTCCTTTTATATCTTTTTCTTGTCTGATTGATGTGGCTAGAACTTCCTGTACTATGTTTAATAAGAGTTATGAAAGTGGAAACCCTGTCTTGGTCCTGATCTTAATGGAAAAGTTATTAGTTTTTGTTAATTGAATATAATGTTGACAGTAGGTTTCTCATACACAGTCTTTACTGTGTTGAAGTATGTTCCCTCTTTTCCACTTGGCTGTGTGTTTTAATCATAAATTGCTGCTGGATTTTATCTGCTTTTCCAACCTCTATTGATATAGTCATGTGATTTGTGTCCTTCATTTTTATGTATTATGCTTATTGATATCAAAATACTGTGTCATCCTTGCATCCCTGAGATGAATCCCACTTGATCATGGTGTATAGTCTTTTTACTGTATTGCTAGATCCATATTGTCAATATTTTGCTAACGGTTTTAGAATCTATGTTTATCAGAGATATTGGCCTGTGATTTTCTTTCTTTGTCCTTTATTTGGTTTTGGAATTAGGATAATATTGGCCTTATAAAAGGAGTTTGGGAGTCTTTCCTCTTCTTGAGCTTTCTGGAATATTTTGAGTAAGATAGGAGTTTGAATGGTTGGTAAAATTCACCTGTGAAGCCATCTGGTCCAGGGCTTTTGTGTACTGGTAGTTTTTTTGTGCTTCTATTTTGCTAGTTGTTAACAGTCTATTCAGGCTTTCTTCTTCTTCTGGATTCAGTTACTGGAGATTGTATGCTTCTAGAAATTAATCCATTTTGCCCAGGTCATCCGATTTCTTGGCATATAGTTTTTCATGGTAACTTTTTATAATCTTTTATATTTTTGTAGTATCAATTATTGCTTCTCTTTCATTTCTGGTATCATTTATTTCTGGTATCCACTTTCTTTTTATCTTGATGTCTGGTTAAAGGCTTGTCAATTTTGTTTATTGTTTCAAAAAGAACCAGCTCCTGGATTCATTGATCCTTTGAACTGTATTTTTAGTCATTATGTCATTTAAATCTCCTCTAATTTCCTTCCTTCTACTTGTTCTTAGCTTTATTGATTATTGTTCCTCTAGTTCTTTTAATTTGTAGAATTAGGTTGTTTATTTGAGAATTTTCTATCTTCTTTAGGTAGGCCTATATTGTTATGAACTTCCCTCTCAGGCCTTCCTTTTCTGTGTCCCATAGGTTTGGGGTTTTTATGTGACTGTTTTCATTGTTTCCGGATATATCTTGAATTCTTCCTTGATCTCATTGTAACCCCTTCTTTTTTTTAAGTTAACTTACTGCTGGTGTATTATATTTATCCAATTTTCCCCCCATTGCTCTCCCTTGCCCCACCCTCCCTATCCCTTCTTCCACAGTCAATCCCTGCATGTTGTCCATGTCCATGGGTCATTTATACTAGTTCCTTGACTAAACTGACCCCTTTCTGTGCCTCTTTCTTCCCACCTCACTTCCCTCTGCACATTGAAAGTCTGTTCATTGTTTCCATGCCTCTGGTTCTATTTTGTTTGTTTGTTTTGTTCATTAGTCTCCTGTATTAGGTGAGATCATTAAATGTCCATACTAGCCAAAGCAATTTATAGATTCAATGCAATATGTATTAAAATACCAACAACATACTTCACAGATCTAGAGAAATAATATAGAGAGAGCAAAAATTGACCATGAATAGACACAGCAATCTTGAGAAAAAAGGATGAAGTAGGAACAGTCACAATACCAAATATCAAACTATATTCCAAGGCCACTGTATTCAAAACAGTCTGGTACTGGCATAAGAATAGATATATAGATCAATGGAACAGAATAGAGAGCCCAGAAATAAAAACAGGATTATATGGTCAATTAATATTCAACAAAGGGGGAAGGAACATAAAATGGAGTGAAACTAGCCTCTTCAAAAAGTAGTGTTGAAAGAACTGGACAGGGACATGCAAAAATAATAATAATAATAATAGATAGGCCACCAGCTCACACCATACACCAGAATAAACTCAAGATAGATTAAGGTCTTAAACATAAGCCATGTCATCATAATAGTCCTAGGGGAGAACATAGGCAGAAAAAGTTGCAGATAGCCCAAGCAGCAATATTTTCACTGATCTCTCTCCAAGGGCAAGGGAAATAAAGGAACAAATAAACAAATGGGACCACATCAAACAGAAAAGTTTCTGCTCAGCTAAAGAAAACATTCTCTTTGTTATATAATAACCTGTTATTCAGCACCCATGTATGTGAATGTTTGAGGGTTTTGTTTTGTTTTTTTAAGGATGGTTTCTAGTTTCAAGCCATCGTGATCCAGGAAGATGCTTGACATGATTTCAATTTTCTTAAACTTGTGGAGGCTTGGTTTCTGTCCTACCATGTGGTCTATCTTTGAAAATGAACATGTTCATTGAAAAGAGTGTTTATTTTGCTTCTTTGGGATGAAATGCTCTTAAATATCAATTATGTCCAACTCTTGATCCACCCATTATTGACAGTGGGGTGTTAAAATCCCAACAATGACTGTAGACCTCTTCCTTAAAGTCCACCAAGATTTTCCTTACATTTAGTTGCTCTTGAGCAACTTTATAACCATTACTTTGAACTGTATCTGATAGGTTGCTTGCCTCAATTTCATTTACCGCTCTTTCTGATCTTTCCTCTATTCCTTTTGATTGGGGATTGTTTCTTTGCTCCTTCATTTTAGGTGCTCCTTTCTGTTTGTTTCTCTATGTTACATTGATCTGCTTTGGCTCCCTGTTTTAGGGGTATGACTTCTTTGGTAGGAGCCCTATGGGCCTCAATAGTGAAGTCTCTTTAATCTCCTGAGCTGGATGTTCTAGAATGCCCTTTATGCAGGCTCCCTTGTAATTAGATTTTGGTTGTTATTGGCTTTTTCATTGGTGAGTTCTCACCTCCAGCTGGCAGACTGAGAGTCTTGTATGCTATTGTATAGGTACTGAAAGAACAAAAGAACCCAGCAAACAAAACCCACACTAGCATAACTACCTCTCAACCACAACTGCAATATCAACAACAAATGAGAAAAGATTAATCAAATTGAAAAGAGAATAAGAATATTGTAAGAAAAGTAAAATAACATGAGGTGATAAATGGAACAAAAGATAATTTTGAGAGGGTAAAGGAAGGAGAATGCAGGCAAGAAAGTCACCAGGAGTTGGTGCAGGAAACATCTGGATTCTGAAGTGACAGGTTGAGAGGATGTGAAGACCTGTGAGTTGGTTCAACCAGCATCCGGAGTGCAGGAGTGGGTAGAGGCCCATGGCTCACAGGACCATGGCTTCTGAACGGAGTTGCCAGGGCAGCCGGGCGAAGCACTTCTGGCTGTACCATTTAGGTGCAGCTTTAGATCAGCTCATTGACTGGGAATTGGAGGGACAACAAGTGTGAACACTTGGTGCAAATTCTGGAAGACTGGTAAATAGCACTATTGTTGTTGGTACACTTTCTAGCAACAGTTGGGAGGGATTAAGTGAGTTTAGATGGGATGGTCCAAGTGCAGCAACTGGCCCTGATTGTAAGGGACTGTGCAAGTTCTGGAGTGTGGCAGAGAGCGGGCATCCTCCTAGGTTGGAGCACAGTCCAGAGCCAGGGCAGAGGTCTGGGGCACACTCACATCTGCATGCCAACACAGCAGCTCTTCTGGGAGATGGAGGCAGCAGCAAGAAGAAAGCTTTTTGCAAAGGTGTGCAGGTTTTGCAGGCCCACTGCCCTGGACCCAGGTAGGGCAAAAGCTGATTCATCCCCCAGGTAACAGGAATCATTCTTCACTCCAACCACTCCCCTTTAAATGACATCAGCCTGACAGGAAGTCATAGCCCCACCCACAGGAATGCTTGACCCTGCGCCTAAAGTGCTTAAGCATGAATGCAGATTACAGAGAGACTAGATCAACAAAAAGAGACAGACACAGGAAATAGAAGACTGCTAGTTGCAAGCAGGCTGTCTAAGCTCAGACTGGGGAATGATCTGGAGTCACAAGGGGCAAAGCCAGAAAAGGAGAAAATAATTGATATTATGGAGATGAACTACACCCCATTCTTCTACATGAATTATTAGTCTCTGGCATATCCTTTTCAACATTCATTTCTTGTCCTCATAATTAGTGCATTTTAAGTAACCAGGGTTTACTTTAGTGTATCTCAAATCTCATTTTTACCCAATCTCTTCTCTCACTCCATTTTACCACCTGGTTTCCTCTTTTTTACTTTTGTTTTAAATTCTATTTACTTTCCTGCTTTGACTCATTTCCAATCCCCACTTTAATTATATCTCCCCTCTCCAGGCTCTCAAAACCATTTCTTCTGTCATTACTCACCACACATTCTTTTTCCTGTTCATAAAATATCCTTGTTCTCTCTCCACCTTGACCAATCAGTGCTCATTGAGTGAGAATAGGGAGGTAACTGTGTTATCTTTGCAAACTTTAAAGATCTTCACTATTTTGGTATTTCAAATCTCCAATCTTAGCACCACCCTCTCCTACTCCACTTATACCTTCCTCCAGCCTTTTCCCTCTTTCATTTCCAATTTGGGTTTTTTCCTTTCTCAGCCTGAATCTAACTCCTCACTCTTAGTATTTGTCCTCCCTATATCAGCACAAAATCACTTCCCTTTCCTCTAGACATCTCTTAATCTCTCTCTTTTTCACCTTGAGCTTCCATCCCACCTATAGTAATTTTAGTTCACATGTTGTTGATAGTGCTGTGGTTAAACATATTCACTAATTTGGTTCCTCTTTTTCTAATTCCACTTCCTTCCTTTTCATGTGTTTTTTCTCTCACACAGTATCTATCTATCTATCTATCTATCTATCTATCTATCTATCTATGTGTGTGTGTGTGTATGTATGCATACATATGTGTGTGTGTGTGTATGCATATAACTTCTGTCTAGGCTTAATACTATACACTTGCCCTTTCTTGTTTCATTCTAATTCTCCCCACCTCTCATCACCTTCCTCCTTTTCACTACTATCATTGCTCCTCCATCTCACCTCTCAAAAATCATTTATATTTCAGTCAGTGAACTCATTTGTTTTTCCTCTAATTCTCTTAACTTCTTTACATCCTTATTAATCTTGGCTCATTTACAGCTGAGAGTGTGAAGGAGGGTGGGGATTATCTTTGAGGGGGTAGGTACTTTGTTGGCCTCATGTGCAGTTAAAAGTGTGATTGAGGCCCTGGCTGGTGGCTCAGTGGATAGGTGCCAACCTGTGAACTCAAATGTCACTGGTTTGATTCAAGGCACGTAATCAGGTTGCAAGCCAGGTCTCCAGCCAGGTCTATAGCTGGAGGAAGGGAAAGGCAACCATACATTGATGTATCTCTCCCTTTCTTCCTCCCTCCCTGCCCTGCTCTGTAAAAATAATGAATAAAATCTTTAAAAATAAAAATGTAATTGAGGGTGGGGGATATCTTTGAAGGTCTGAATATTTTGCCTGGATTGATGGTCCTGTTTTAGTAACAGATAAATAATAGTATACAATATGCAGTAGGTGGAGTGAATCTCAATCAGCTAGCTGGAGAGAAGGAGTCATCAAAGAGCAATACATCAGCCAAATCCAAAACACAATGAGACAGCCCAAAGAAATGGCGTAAAGGGCACCCCAAGAGTAGCAAGTTTAGGAAATCTAGAAGACTGCACCACTGAATGCCACAGGACTCCTATCACTGAAGGTCACGCCATAAAAAAGGGAGTTAAAGCAGATCAATCTAAGTAGAAAAAAACAAGCAGAGGCACCTAAAATGGGGGTGGGGGGGAGAAACAATCCCTCTTCAAAAGGGGTAATCTCCAGAAAAATTGCTAAATGAAATAGAGGCAAGGAAACTATCAGACATGACATTCAATATAATGGTTATAAAGAAGCTTAATGGGCTCAATGGCCTCAATGAGCGCAAAGAAAACTGCAAAGAACTACTGGTAACTACAGCAGCATTAAAAAGTCATAGAAACTATCAATAAGAGCCTGGATGAAATAAAAAATACAATTTCTGAACAGAAGAACACAGTAGAAGGAATCAAAAGCAACTTTGAGAAAGCAGAGGTTGGATCAGCAAATTAGAAAACAGAAAAAAAAAAAAAAAAAAAAAAAGCCTCCCAGAGAGCGCAAATCAATTAAAAAGATCTGAAAAAGAATGAATAGACTTTTAAGAGAGCTGTGGAACAACATGAAATATAATAATATCCATATCACAGAGATGCCAGAAAGAGAAGATGAGAAATAAGAAATAGAAAACCAATTTGAAAAAGGAATGACAGAAAAATTCTTAAACTGGGTGAGGGAAAAAGTTATGCAAGTCCAAGAAGCACAAGGGTCCTAATGAAGATGAACTCAAAGAGGCCCACACTAAGAAAGATGAAAATTAAAATGGCAACATTCAAAGACAAATAGAGAAGTCTAAAGACAGCAAGAGAGAAATAGCTAATAGCATAAGAGGATGCTCTGATAAGGCTATCAGCTGATTTCTCAACAGACACACTACAAGCCAGAAGAGAATGGTAAAAAATATTCCAAGGAATGAAAGGCAAAGGCCTACAATCAAGGCTACTCTACCTACCAAGACTCTCATTCAACATGGAAGGTGAAATAAGGTATTTACAAGACAAAAGAAAGCTCTCCTACAAACCAGCATTGCAAGAGGTATCAGAGGGCCTGCTTTTAGATACAAAGGGAAAAAATAACAATGAATAAGTACCTATCAATTATAACCTTAAATAGAAATGAATTAACTGCTCCAATCAAAAGACATAGGGTAGCTGAATAGATACAAGCCCATTGCAGGCAACAAAGGCCACACTGCAGACGCACTGGGGGTGTGTGTATCACAGAGGCGGCGTGAAGGACTCCTTGGAGAGCTGGTCTTGGAAATCTTGGAGGGTTGGCCCTCGCCCAGGGAAGCTGGGCAGTGTTGGCAGACCCTGGACACTGTTGGCAGACGGGGGTTGCCTCCTCCGGGAGCTTCAGGGGCAGGGCCAGGCATCACAGGAACCAGCAAGGTTGCAGGCCACCTTGCAGGGATGCCAGGTGCCCATCACAGGCAGGAACCTCTGCCAGGAGTTGGAGGGGGCATCCTGCTGGACTTCAAATGGAAGGAAAGGGAGGGCCCCAGAACACTGGCAGCCCTAAAACCCAGCTAGGCTACTGGAGGCCCAGTCTACCTGGGGGCTGACACTCAGAATCAGTCCTGACTGTGACAATCATAGGCCCTGCCACTCCAAGACCAGCTAGACTATAGACTGCAGAGACCTGACCAAGAAAAAGAAGCAGACTCAGGAAATGGATTGTTGCTAATCTGAAGCACCTGAGTTACACCGAGAGCTACATGAACTATTAATCCCTAACATACACTTTTCAAAAGTTACTTCTCACATATTTTTAATCCTCCCCTATCTCAATGTACCTAAATACCCAAGAACCTCCCACTACTCTTGATTTAAAGTCTACTCACTCTCTGGCTACAACGCATTTCCAGTCCTCAATCTAAGTATTCCTCCCTTCCCCAGCCACCTAAACCCTTTCTTTATTCTTTTCTTTCTTTCTTTCTTCTATTTCTTCCTGCTAAAAGCCCACAGGTCCTGGCTCCACCTGGACCAATCAGAGATCACTAAGGGTGAATAGGGAGGCAGATGTGGTAACTATATACAAAGGCTTATACTGTTCACTCATACTGAGGCTTTCTGATTTTCCCTCTCCTCATTTCTATGAGAATGGATAGAAAGAGTGTCTTGACTGGAAGGAAAGGAGCAACATACACAACCAATCCAGAATACAACCAGACAGCCCAAATAAAGGCCACACCAAGAGCAACAAGTGGAGAAAATCTGGGAAACTGCAACAATGAACTGCACAAATCTCCTAACACAGAATGGTGCTCAACTAAGGCAAGGAAGCAAAGCACATTAATCCAAGGAAAAAACAAAGAACAAAAAGCAAGCAACAACAGACACCCAAAATGGGGACAAAACAAATCAGTCCATCACCAAAAGGAAAGGAAGAATCCCCAGAAAGACCACCAAATGAAGCAGAGGCACCTGAAATATCAGATAAGGAATCCAAAAGAATGATGACTGAGAAGCTCAATGAGCTTAGCCAGCGCAAAGAAAACTATAAACAACTCCAGGGAAGTTACAAGGAACTTACTGAGAACTACAACAGCATGAAAAAGGACATGGAAACTATCAATAAGTGCCAGCAGGAAATGAAGAATACAATTTCTGAATTGAAGAATACAGTAGAAGGAATCAACAGTAGGCTAGAGGAAGCAGAAGACCGGATCAGTGAGTTGAAGTAAAAGTAGACAAATACTCCAAACAGTACAAGAAAATAAAAAAAAGGCTGAACAAGATTGAAGAGGGTTTAAGAGAGCTGCAGGACAACATGAAATGTAACAACATCCGTATCATAGGGATACCAGAAGAAGAGAAACAAGGAATGGAAAACCTGTTTAAAAAAGTCATGATAGAAAATTTCCCTAACATGATGAGTGAAAACATAAATCCAGTTCAGGAAGCACAGAGGGTCCCAATGAAGAGCAATCCAAACAGACCAACACCAAGGCATATTATTATTAAAATGGCTAATCTCAAAGACAAAGAGAGAATCCTAAAAGCATCAAGAGAGAAACAACAAATAACATACAAAGGGGCTCCAATAAGGCTATCAAATGATTATTCAACAGAAACAATTCAAGCCAGAAGGGAATGGCAAAAAGTATTTCAAGTAATAGTAAACAAAGGCCTGCAACCAAGAATACTCTACCCAGCAAGGCTCTCATTCAAGACAGAATGAGAAATAAGGAGTTTCCCAGACAAAAGAAGACTAAAAGAATACATCTCTATCAAACCAGCATTGCAAGAAATGCTAAAGGGTCTGCTTTAAAAATAAATAAATAAATAAAATGAAGAAACAGAGAAAGCCAAAGAGGAATACAGACACAAAGGGAGAAAATGGCAATGAATAAGTATCAATCAATAATAACCTTAAATGTAAATGGATTAAATGCACCAATCAAAAGACATAGGGTTGCCAAATGGATAAGAAAACATGGGTCTCTTCAAGAGACCCACCTCAGAACAAAAGACTGACATACATTGAGAGTGAAGGGATGGAAAAATATATATCAAGCAAATGGACACAAAAAAAAGCTGGAGTAGCAATACTGATTTTGGACAAAATAGATTTTACAATGAAAGCCATAAAAAGGGACAAAGAAGGACATTATATAATATATAAGGGAACAATCCATCAAGAAGAAATAAGTCTGATAAACATATATGTACCCAACGTAGGAGCTCCAAAATATATAAGGAAAATTTTGGAGGACTTTAGGAAAGAAATAGACAGCAACACACTAATAGTAGTGGATTTTAATACCCCACTATCAACAATGGACAGATCTACCAAACAAAAAATCCCCAAAGATGTTGTGGCATTGAACAACACTCTAGAGGAAATAGACCTAACTGATGTATACAGAATCTTTTACCCCAAAGAAGCAAAATACACATTCTTTTCAAATGCATATGGATCATTCTCTAAAATAGAGCACATGGTAGGTCATAAGACAAGTCTCCACAAATACAGGAAAACTTAAATCATACCAAGCATCTTCTCAGATCACAATGGCTTGAAATTAGAAACCAATCTCAAGGGAAAAAACCAAAAATTCTCTAACTCATGGAGACTGAATAACAGGCTTTTATGCAATGAATGGGTTAACAATGAGATCAAAGATGAAATCAAAAAGTTCCTGGAAACAAATGACAATGAACACACAACAGCCCAAAACCGATAGGATACAGCAAAGGCAGTTCTCAGGGGGAAATTTATAGCAATTCAGGCCTACCTAAAAAGGTCACAAGAAGTTTATAAAAACCACCTAACCACAAAGCTGCAAGAACTAGAGGAACAACAACAAAGCCCAGAGCAAGTAGAAGGAAGGAAATCATCAAGATCAGAACAGAAATAAATAACTCAGAGATTCAAACTACAATTCGAAGAATCAACAAGTCCCGGAGCTGGTTCTTTGAAAAAATAAACACAATTGACAAGCCTTTAACCAGATTCATCAAGAAAAAGAGAGAGAGGACCCAAATAAACAGAATCAGAACTGAAAGAGGGGAAATCACAACTGATACCTCCGAAATACAAAAGATTGTAAGAAATTACTACAAACAACTATATGACAAAAAAATATGACAACCTGGATGAAATAGACACATATCTGGAAATGTATAATCTACCAAACCTGAACACAGAAGAAGCAGAAAGCCTGAATAGACCAATAACAACTAGTGAAATTGAAGAAATAATCCAAAATCTCCCAAAGCACAAAAGCCCCAGACTGGATGGATACACAGGTGAATTTTACCACACATTTAAAGAAGAACTAACTCCTATCCTTCTCAACCTATACCAAAAAATACAGAAAGAGGGAAGACTCCCAAACTCTTTCTATGAGGCCAATATTATTCTAATCCCAAAACCAGGGCAAGATACAACTAAGAAAGAAAGCTACAGGCCAATATCTCTGATGAACATAGATGCTAAAATTCTCAACAAAATATTGGCCAACCAGATTCAGCAGTACATTACAAAGATCATACACCATGATCAAGTGGGTTTCATCCCAGGGATGCAAGGATGGTACTACATTTGTAAATCAATCAATGTAATACACCACATCAACAAATTGAAAGATAAAAACCATATGATCATATCAATAGATGCTGCAAAAGCATTTGATAAAGTACAGCAACCATTTATGATAAAAACCCTCAGCAAAATGGGAATAGAGGGAGCATACCTCAACATCATAAAGGCCATCTATGAGAAACCTGAAGCCAACATCATACTTAATGGACAAAAACTGAAAGCTTTCCCCCTAAGATCAGGAACAAGGCAAGGCTGTCCACTTTCTCCACTTCTATTCAACATTGTCTTGGAAGTTTGAGCTATAGCCATCAGAGAAGAAAAAGGAATCAAAGGTATCCAAATTGGAAAGGAGGAAGTCAAACTGTCATTATTTGCAGATGATATGATAATGTACATACAAAACCCAATGGGCTCCACCAAAAACTTACTCCACCTAATCAGCAAATTTAGCAAAATAGCTGGGTATAAAGTCAATATCCAGACATCAAAAGCATTTTTGTATACCAGTAATGAAACAAAAGAAATAGAAGCAAAAAAATAAATCCCATTTACCATAGCAACAAGAAAAGTAAAGTACCTAGGAATAAACTTAACTAAGTAAGAGACCGGTACTCAGAAAACTACAGAACAATGAAGAAAGAAATCAAGGAGGACACAAATAAATGAAAGCATATACCATGTTCGTGGATGGGAAGAATTAACATCATTAAAATGTCCATACTACCCAAAGCAATCTACATATTCAATGCAATCCCAATTAAAATACCAATGACAAACCTTACAGAAATAGAAAAAAATATTTCAAAAATTTATATGCAGCCAAAATTGCCCACAAATATCCACAGCAATCTTGAGAAAGAAGAACAAGATATGAGGAATCACAATACCGGACTTTAAACAAAACTATAAGCCTACTGTCATCAAAACAGCCTGGTACTGGCATAAGAATAGACTTAGAGATCAATGGAACAGAATAGAGAGCCCAGAGATTAACCCAGGACTCTATGGTCAACTCATATTTGACAAAGGGGGAAGGAACATCAAATGGAGTGAAAACAGTCTCTTCAACAAATGGTGTTGGGAGAACTGGACAGCAACATGCAAAAAGATAAAACTAGACCACCAACTTACACCATACACCAGAATAAACTCAAGATGGATAAAGGATTTAAACATAAGCAGTGCCACCATAAAGGTCCTGGAGAAAAATATAGACAGTAAACTTGTGGATATCCTATGCAGAAATATGTTTACTGATACTTCACCAAGGGCAAAGGAAATAAAAGAACGAACCAACAAATGGGACTATATCAAATTGAAAAGTTTCTGTTCAGCTAAAGAAAATAACAGCAAAATTCAAAGGGAACCAACTGTATGGGAAAACATAATTGCCAATGATACCTCAGACAAGGGTCTGATCTCCAAAATATATAAAGAACTAATGCGACTCAACACCAGGGAGACTGACAGCCCAATCAAAAAATGGGCAAAGGACCTGAACAGACAACTCACTGAGGAAGACATACAAAGGGCCCAGAGGCATATGAAAGAATGCTCAACATCGCTAGTCATCAGAGACATGCAAATTAAAACCACAATAAGATACCACCTCACACCTATCAGAATGGCAATCATCAGCAAATCAACAAACAAGTATTGGCGAGGATGCGGGGCAAAGGGAACCCTCATACACTGTGGTTGGGAATGTAGGCTGGTGCAGCCACTGTGGAAAACAGTATGGGGTTTCCTTAAAAAACTAAAAATGGAACTGCCTTTTGATCCAGCAATTCCACTACTTGGACTATACCCAAAGAATCCTGAAACACCAATTCATAAGAACCTATGCACACCTATGTTCATAACGGCACTATTTACAATAGCCAAGTGCTGGAAACAGCCTAAGTGCCCATCAGTGGATGATTGGATCAAAAAACTTTGGTACATTTACATAATGGAATTCTATATAGCAGAAAGAAAGAAGGAACTTGTACCCTTTGCAACAACATGGATGGAACTGGAGAGTATTATGCTTAGTGAAATAAGCCAGTCAGTGAGGGACAAATATCATATGATCTCACCCATTACGGGACAATAATGAGCAAAACTAACAACAAGCAAAACAGAACCAAATATATGAATACAATGAATAGGCCTTCAGTGGTCAGGGGGAAAGGGGTTGGGGGAAGGGGGGAGGCAGAGGCAAGAAAGGGGAGCAGCTTAGACAAGAACCTAGTATAAAGGAACCATGGACATGGACAACAGGCGGGATTGACTTTGGGGGGAATGGGTGGGTTGGGAGGGGGACAGAGGAGAGCAAAATGGGGATGAATGTAATATAACAACAATAAAATTTAAAAATAAAATAAAATAAAATACTGCCTCCCTATCTTAAAAAAAGAAAGAAAGAAAGAAAGAAAACTATAGGCTGATATCTCTAATGAACATAGATGTTAAAATCCTCAACAAAATATTGGCCAACTGGATCCAGCAAAACATTAAAAAGATCATACACCATGATTAAGTGCGATTCATCTCAGATGCAAGGATGGTATTATATTCACAAATTGTAAATGTAATACACTACATAAATAAAATGAAAGACAAAAACCATATAATCATATCAATAGATGCTAAAAAAGAATTTGATAAATTATAACACTCATAATAACACCACTCAATAAAATGGGAATAGAGAGCTCAGGATAATATGTAAAGGTCATACATGAGCAACTTCCAGCCAATATCATACTCAATGGACAAAAACTAAACACCTTATCCTTAAGATCAAGAACAAGACAAGGGTGTCCACTCTAATTCTATTCAACATAGTTTTGGAAGTTCTAGGCACAATAATCAGATAAGAAAAAGGAATCAAGGACATTCAAATTAGAAAGGAGAAAGTAAAACTGTCATTAAATGCAGATGACATGATAGTATATACAGAAAATCTTATAAACTCCACCAAAAAGCTACTTGACCTAATAAGTGAATTTGGCAAAATAGCTGGATACAAAGTCAATATCCATAAATTGAAGGTATTTTTATACACCAAAAATGAAACATCAGAGATAGAAACTAGGCAAAAGAATCCATTTCCTAAAGCAAGAAGAAAAATGAAGTTCTTAGGAATAAACTTAACTTGGGAGATAATAGACCTGTACTCAGAAAACTATAGAACACTGAAGAAAGAAATTAAGGAAGATACAAATAAATTATAAAGCATATACCATGTTGATGGATGGGAACAATTAACATCATTAAAAAACCATACTACCCAAAGCCACTTATAGATTTGAAACAATCCATATTAAAATACCAATGACATATTTCACAGATCTAGAAAAAATTACTTCAAAAATTTATATGGAGCCAAAATCAACCAAGATCAACCATAGCAATCTTGAAAAAGAACAAAGTAGGAGGATTCACAATACTGGCTATAAGACTACATAACAAGGCAACTGTAATCAAACAGTCTGGTATTGGCATAAGAGTAGACATATAGATCAATGGAACAGAATAGGGAGCCCAGAAATAAAGCCAGGACTCTATGGTCAATTAATATTCAATGAAGGCGACCCTGACTGGTGGCTCAGTGGAAAGGCACCAGCCTGCAAACCCAAATGTCACTGGTTCGATTCCCAGTCAAGGAACATAACCAGGTTGTAAGCCAGTTCTCTAGCCAGGTCTGTAGCTGGAGGCAGGTGAAAGACGACCATACATTGATGTTTCTCTCCCTCTCTGCCTCTCCCCCTTCCCTCTCTCTAAAAATAATAAATAAAAATAGTCTTTAAAAAATACTCAAAAAAAGAAAGAAGCAGCATAGAACGGAGTAAAAATAGCCTCTTCAGCAAGTGGTGTTGGGAGAACTGGACAAGGACATTCAAAAAAATGAAACTAGCTTCCTAACTTACACCATAGACCAGAATAAACTCAAGATGGATAAAAGACTTAAATATAGTCTGTGCCACCATAAACAACCTAGAGGAAAACATAGGCAGTAAAACTGCAGATATCCAATGCAGCAATATTTTCATCAACATTTCTCCTAGGGCAAGGGAAATAAAGGAACAAATAAGTAAATGGGAATACTTCACACTAAAAAGTTTCTGCCCAGTTAAAAAAAAATCAGCAAAATTAAAAGGGAATCAACCATGTGGAAAAACATATTTGCCAATGATACCTCAGACAAGGGTTTCATCTCCAAAGTATACAAAGAACTTACATGACTCAACACTAGGGAGACAGATAGCCCAGTTAAAAAATGGGCAAAGGACCTGAACAGACACTTCTCCAAGGAGGACATACAAAGAGCCCATAGGCATATGAAAGAATGTTCAACAACACTAGCTATCAGAGAGATGCCAATTAAAACCACAATGAGATACCACCTCACACCTGTCAGAATGGCCATCATTAACAAATTGACAAACAGCAAGTGCTGGTGAGGATGTGGAAACAAGGGAACCCTAGTGTATTGTTATTGGAAATGCAGACTGGTGCAGCCCCTATGGAAAACAGTATGGAATTTCCTCAAAAAACTAAAAATGTAACTGCCTTTTGATCCAGCGATTCCACTACTAGGATTATACCTGAAGAACCCTGAAACACCAATACAGAAGAACCTACACATGTCCATGTTCATAGCAGTGCTATTTAAAATGGCCAAGTACTGGAAACAGCCTAAGTGCCCATCAGGGGATGAATGGATCAAAAAACTTAGGTACATTACACAACAGAATTCTATGCAGCAGAAGGAAAGAAGGAACTCCTACCTTTTGTGACAACATATATGGAACTGGAGAGTATTAACCTCAGTGAAATAAGCCAAAGAGTGAAAGACAAATACCATATGATCTCACCAATGCAGGAGACTAATGAACAAAACAAAGATGCCAAATAAAAGGAGGCATGGAAAAGAAACAGACTTTCAGTGTGCAGACTGGAGGGGCAAGGGGGAGAAAGAGGGAAAAAAATGGTAACAGTTTAGTCAAGAAACTAATATAAATGACCCACAAACATGGATAACTTATGAAGTTGATTGTAGGAGAGGAGATAGGGAAGGTGGGGTAGGGGACAGCATTCAGAGAAAAATGGGATAAATGTAATTCAACAATAATAAATTAATTAAAAAAATAAAATAAATGATGGGAAAGAAATTTGACACTTAATGCCAAAACATTACAGAAAATCTAAAAATTGAGAAGTGAACATATCAATTTACCCGTTTTCTTCACAAAAATAATTAAAATGAACATAGAGGCTTCTTATTTTAAATATAAACTTATTAAGAAAACAGGAGACTCAATTGAAACATTTTAGAAGCTGTGCCTGTGAATGTGAGGTCTTAGGAGCCTGCTACTATGCATGATGCTATATTATTCTAGTATATCTGGTGCTGAGTAACTACAGTTTACTTATAACTTCAACCCAAAACTTGAACTCATCCTAGCAGTGTAACAATGATCATAAAACAATGCCTTCAAAGTTCTGAGGGAAAATTATTCCCAATCTAATTCTATACTCAACCAAACTATCAATTAAACATGAAAATAAAATAAAAATTACAGATACTCATAGAATCATAACTGTTCTAATAATAATCTTGTCTGAGTCATTTCTCAGGGATATTCTGAAAGATATACCCCACCAAACAGAGAAAGAAATAAATGGGTCCCATGAAGCAGGGAATCTTTAGAACACATATATGGAGGGAAGAGTCCAGAAGACACCTGTGTAGCAAGTACAGACAGCAATCAGTCCAGACTGAAAGTAGTCAGAAGACTTTTTTAGATAAAAGAAGGGTTTTTAAAAACCTAATGTGCTTGAAATACTGAGAGAAAATTATAAACACAACTAGGAGGAGAATTTAGTTACATATCAGTAATAAAATAAAAACCACCCTCCCCCCCAAAAAGACTATTTTTAAATTCGGGAAAATAAGTTCAATAAGAAAAGTAATCATAGTACACAATAAAACAAAGCTGTAAATAGTATTTATATGATATAATAACAGTGAATTATTGATGTAACCAAAATAACAGTGGGAAGATCGAAGTGCCTAAAATGGAAAAACTACTAAATAAAATGCATGTTATTTGGAAGTTTGGAAATAAATACAAAAAAGTCAGCTAGAATAGTTCATCCTGGTTGCCTCTGGGCAAGGGGGATGGATGGGAGACTATTGTTTCAAAGTAAGGTTTATTGAGCTATTTGATCATTTTAAATGTGTAGGTATAATTTTACTAAAATAACTCAATTTATAATAGTGGAAGTTTTTAAATGTATTACAATAACATACAGGTACAAATCAGCCAGTATGTCAACATGTATAGGACAAATGTGTACTTACATTAAAAAACTCAAAATTACCCTGGCTGGTAGTACAGTGGATAAGGTGCCAGCCTGCAAACTCAAAGGTCACTGGTTCGATTCCCTGGCCAGGGAACATAACCAGGTTGCAAGATGGGTCTCTAGCCAGGTCTGTGGCTGGAGGCAGGTGAAAGGCAACCATACATTGATGTGTCTCTCCCTCTCTGCCTCTCTCCTTTGCCCTCTCTAAAAATAATAAAATATTTAAAAAAAAAACCCTCAAAATGGAAAAAATTTGGCCAATAATGCTTTATGAGACTCATGACATATTCTGAACTGTATTTAAGGTATCATAATACATTCTGAACTCTTCCATTTCCAGGTTTGTAAAACAAGTATACTGAACAGAGAAGATCTAAGTTCTCTTGAAATCCAAATCTACTTAAATGCAGTTTACTGAACACAGTGAATACATCTTCATGAAAATGAGGCTTGTGTTACTTAGGGGAAAGGTAGTCAATAAATTGGCCTAAATGATATAAATGCTTAGCACAATATTAAGTAAACTCATTAGGTTTTTAATAGTCAATGGTAATTGCATCAAAAATATCGATCTCTTTAAGATGCATGTCAAATACCAATGTGGTAAAATTGGATCATGCTGAATCATGTGTCCTATCTTTGCAAAGCTACAAAACCCCACCCCACAAATGAATCTTTGATTGATTTGTGTAGTCCAAGTAAGTGTAGCAACTCTACATATTCCATTACTCCCTGGAAACAGGAAGAAAAATAATTGCATGTTGAGGATGTTTACAAAATGATCTATTTATTCATGTATATCAGTAATCTGAAAAACAACCAAAGCCAAGCAAATGCTATAGGTTATTCCCTTTAACCTCTAAATTAAAATTAGAGAAGTGAGAGATTGCCGATTGCTTTTCATGCATCCACCTTAAACCTAATTTAAAACATTTGAAGACGATACAGAATTTGGTACTTGACTATAAAAAAAAAAAAAAAAGCTTTAGGTACCATTGTTATACTAGATGAAGCAGCCCTTAGATCTGAAATAGTATTGGCACATGTAGTAAGATACACACTTATATTCACTTAAATGTTTTATGTCAGGGGCTTTCAGCTGGAGGTGACTTGGCCCCCTAAGGAAACGTTTTTGGTTGTCATACTGGGTTGGGAGTAGCTACTGGCATCTAGTGGGTGGAGAACAGGGATGCAGCTAAATAGTTTACAATACATAGGCGAGCCCCTCACAGCAAAGAATCATCTGGCCCCAAATGACAATAGTGCTAGGGCTTGAGAAACCCTCATCTGTATTGATTTTCTTAAGTTATAAAAACAAGAGACAAAATACTAGTAAAGGCAATGCAACTAGCCTAGAATACCAGTAAAGGGTTTTCTGGTACATCACTCAGGTAGAATTTTGAATTACAGATTTAAATTTGTGCTAGGAGGTAAAGGTATATTGTCAACTTTAGAATGTAAAAAGCTTTTTCATTGTTATTGAACAAATTTTTAAAAACTTCTCAAAATTCAATTTATGAAAATTGACAGTGAAAATTTTAATTTCCTCTATTTTAAAAAGTCTCCAAAGTAAATTTTACTCAACAGTTGAATAAATGGTACCATACATTTACATCTTGGTCAGAAATAACACAGGCCTAAGTTCCAGCATCTACATAGTGCCTGGTACATAAGAGCCATTTGATACTTGTTGACTGATCAAATGGCTGCTGGTGTGAGAAATGCTCCTTGATCTCAAGATGCTCATAGTCTAGTGAAAGATACAAATATGTAACCAGGTAATAGAGTATTTTCAGAATGTGTTCCCTGCCCCAACAGCTTTGTATCACCAGGGAACTGTTAGAAATGCAGATTCTTATGGCTCATCCTTGAATCAGACATTGGGGGTAGAATCTGGAATCTGTTTTCTTCACAGCGGTCCATGTGATTCTGATGATCTTTAAGATTGAGAGCTACCTACCCTGTGGATTTAACTATAGGAGCAGTTGTGATTAAAAAAAAAAAAAAAAAAAAGGACAAGCACAGAGCCTGGGGAGTCAAGGAGGAAGGGCCTTGTATAAGTAGAGTAGGGTACGGTGGGTTCTGAAGGGACTCAAGGGGCTTCCAACAAACAGTAGAGATGAAAGGAACTTCCTAGAGAAAGTAAGAGATAGGTGGTCACACTAGGAAGCAGGAAAGGTCAGTGACTGGGGATGCACACAAAGATTGTCCAATTGCACCCAAATCCCTGGGATAGCAATATTGACCAAGATCTAGAAATGTACAGTTAAAAGCCTTTATCTTTTAGCCTGATGAATCAGAATTTGCACTTAAACATGAATACAGTCTTCTTTTCAAAAATTAAGATAACAAATTCGTAATTTGTAAAGAAGAGGTCTGCATTTGTTTACTACCAAGTGAAAGGATATGTTGACATGAGATGGGATAAGCATGGGCCTGGCTCAGGACCATGACCAACAAAGCTGACAGTACTTCCTTTTAAGACATACGTTATAGCCAGTTGGTTTGATTTGTTTTATTACCTCTGTTTGTCAAATTTGTTCATTTTTCTTTTCCTGTAATTTTTTTTTTAAAGGCCTTGCATTCGGAGCCATGTTAATTATATGGAAGAAAAAATGGGCAGCATCATGAACAGGATTCTAAAAAGCTAGTTTCAATATTCCAGACTAAATATTTCTTCTCTGTTAATATCAAAGCCAAATTTAAGGTTCACTGTTAGCGATTTCAGGAGTCAGTGCTGTGAAATAGTAATGCTTTCTTAGAATAATATTTTCCTATTGCTTCCCCAAATCAGCGATACAACCCCATAGTCCACAAATCAGTAAGATTTCTACATATCAAAAGACTTTTAAAAATATACTTTTAATAATGCAGACCAGTTCCACCAACTTCATTTTTATAAGTCAATCTTAAATACATTCTGGTTATTAGAAAGCTTTGGATATGAATGTGAACTTTTGGTGATTCATACACCAACTCTTAAACATGGACAGGTTGTCATTTATATCCCAAGATATAATTTACTAATTGTTACCATCATAATTCAAAGGAATCAATACTTCTTAAAATTTGTGCATTTCTCTGCTGAGATGTGACCTCTAGTGAACTGGCTAATACAGAGCAAAAACAGAAAGAAATCAACCCCTCTGGGCAATTAAACTGGTCTCATTGCTATCTCATTTAGTATAATGAAAGACCACACTTTCATATTCTGGGAAACAAGTATATCTCAAATAAAGAGTCACAATAACATCATTCATATACTAGAAATAAATTAGCTGTCTTACTTTTTTTTTCAACTATTTACAAAATTCATCCTTATTTTCTGAGTTAACCAGGCTGACTTTTAAAAGTGAAATAAAAATTCTTTAAGTCTTCACTCCAGTTTAGATGGGACTTCTTAGCAGTTTTCAAGACATAGCTTCTTGTTTTGGTGCAGTTCCTCATTCAAAGGGATGGGTCTCACCACACCATCTAGTGTTCAAGGATAACAATGTCAGAAAAAATTCAAATAACGTGGGTATTTGTTAAAGTCACATAGGTTGCTAGATCAAAATGATGCTTAAGTTAAAAAGAAATATTCATTTATTCTCTTAAAATTCTCAGCTGTCTCTGACCTTTAAAAATCCAGTTTCACTCATCAGCAAGGCCAACAATTCATCAAACATTTTTGGGGAAGTTATTTTTATTAGGCAGGAAGAAACAAAATGCATCTCTTTGTTCTTCAAGATGAGAAAACTCCCTATGGGGCCAGAAGAGTATGAGGGAACACTCCACCATTCCCATGCTCCTCCACTGGAAGGAAGACAGCCTTAGCTCATTGTTCAGATGGGAGAAGAGTCTGGCTTCAACCTCTTCCTGTACTTTGACTTTAATAGCCTAATTGGTCCAATAAATTGTGTGTTTAAAGTGTACAATTTATTCAATGGTTTGAGCACTGGCGTGCAAATCCAAGGGTTGCTGGTTTGATTTCCAGTCAGGGCACATACTCAGGTTGCAAGCCAGGTTTCCAGCCAGGTCTCCAGCTGGAGGCAGGTAAAAGGCAACCATACATTGATGTTTCTCTCCCTTTCTTCCTCCCTTCCTTCCCTTCCTTCTAAAAATGATGAATAAAATCTTTAAAATTTTTTTAAATTAAAAAAATAGTCTACAATTTGATGAGTTTTGATATTAGCAAATATCTGAGAAACTATCATAGAAGTCAAAATGATGAACATATCCATCATGTCCAAAAGTTTCTTCCTGCCCTTCTGCTTCTCATCTTTTCAGGGATCTGCCTGCCTTCCAAGCCTGTGTTTTCTGCTCTGCTCTGCCTTCCTAGTTATAAGGACACCTGGATCAGGTGCAGTCTTGCATTATGGAGGCAATATCTGGAAAGCCTATTCCTTCCCTTTTATGTAATACTTGAAACATTAAAAAAAGAATGTATGTAATACTCATGGAAATTTTAAAGCTTTATAATAAAATAAAAAAATATTCAAGAACCTATTACACAACCTAAAAACTAGAACAAAATTACTTCCTGTGTGTTCTGGATCTGATCCCACCCCTCTTTTATCCCCACTGAGAACTGCTATCCTCAATCCTGTGTTTATCATACCCCCTGCTTCTTAAAAATATTTACCACATATAAACAATACATTACTTGGCTTCCTTTTGAACTTTATATAGAAACTGTATCATAATGAATTTAGTTATGCAACTTAATTTTTTCATTCAACATTACATTTCTGAGATCTACCCATGTTTAAAATAGATATAGTTCATTTATTTTCACTGTTATATAATATTCCACTAGAGATAAACATTTGTGTTCATTCCAGTGTTTGCTTTTAAAAACAATGTTGCAATAAATTATTTATCTCTGTTTTCTATACAACATGCTTAATCGTGGAGTATGTGCACAGTTCAGCTTTACAAAAATAATGTCAAATTGTTTTCCAAGGTGGCTGAATACATTTTCAGTCCATCTAGTAATATATTAAAATTCCTAGTTGCCTGGCCTGGGGCTGCAGGTGCCCAGGGCCATAGGCTAGCCCCCTCATCTCCCCCTCATGGCTTGGTAATAACCAAGCCATGGCCAAAGTCAAATGGCCCTCAGTGGCCTCCACCTGAGCAGCAGCTTGGCTTGGCCTTCCTGCTGCTGCCTCCGGCCTTCTTGGGCTGGGCCCTCCATCAGGGGTAGAGCCCAGTTTTCCAGAGCATCCCTACCAGAAGCATGGCATGCAGACATGTTTCAGTTTCTGTAACAAGAAACAGAGGCTAGAGGAGGAGGATGAATGTTCAGTAAGAAAGGAAAGGCTAACTGAAGCAGGCCTCTGTGCTGGTCCCAAAGGCTAGAGAACCACAGTGTGAAATGGTCAGGAGGCTTCAGACACTGAGGACAGGATAATTGATGATGATGAATTTAAAGCTGACAGAAATATTAACCATCTCCCCAGTCTTGTCCTTTCTGATACCATGAAAACAGGTTTGAAGAGGGAATTTGATGATATCTTTACAAAGAAAATGATTGAACCCATGAGCCATCCTTCCATGCAGCCTGTTCTGGGAACCTCTCTCTGAACTTTCTTTCTCAAAGCCAAAGCTGTCATCCAATGCTAAGAACTACACTGGAGAGAGCCAAACCAAGCATGCCAAGGTTGGCCCTTCCTTCCTGAGAGCTGAACTGTTCTGGAACCTTGGCAAGCAGGGATGCCTATTTACAATAGTTGGGAGACAGCTGCTTGCACAGAAAAGGAGCTGGAACTCTAGAAACCTGTTTCTATACTAAAGTTGTCAAATTTTAGAAGGCTCATGTATGCAGTGATGAGCCTACATATTTAGTATAGAGACTTGAAAGTTTTATGAAATGGGTACAAGAAGAGTATCTCTGCCTGTGATTTGGGGTGGGACTCACATTTGCATAGCCGTTTCTTAAATTCAACTTTTGCCAAGGAAGCTTGTCTCAAGAGGAAAGCTATTTTCTAGAGTATTATTGTGAGGTTACAGTCTATAAAGGCAAATATAGTAAGTATATGTGTAAGTGTGGCTTAAATCAACTGTCACATTGTTTAAACTATTCAAATAGTTAGAAAATACTCAGACACTTGAGTTGAAAAGAAGCATTAAGAAAGTATAGTGCTACTACAACTGTACCCTGACAGTTGAATCACAACTTCATCTGTACATATGAGCTCTGTTTACAGTGGTGAATATTTATGATCAGAGAAGAAGGAAGAAAGCAGTAGTTTAAGCCTATCACTAAGAAAGTTAATAGAGGCTCTGAATCTTGTACATTAGTTGTCAATTCAACGTAGTTTAATTGATCAAAAGCCTGTAGCATTGTGTGACTCTTCCTTGCCTCTAAAAATGCAGTGAAAACACAAAGAAAAGATTTTTTTCCCCCGAGGCATTTTTTTGCTTTGTGCTACTGTTGCTCCTTGGATTTCCTTGCATAATTGACAAGCTGAGTTATTCAGTAATACTTACAACTTAATTAACTTTGAATGATAATTTAAAGGATTCTGAGGTAACCCATGTGTTAATTGGCTACGGGAGATGAATCTCTTAGGTAATAACCAAGAAACTGCTGAGTCAGCTAAGTCCAGCATTGATAACAGTAATTTGAAAAAGTTTATACCTGTATTAGCAAGTTGAGTTTTTAATGTTAATTTAGAAAACAATGATGAATAATTATCTGAGAACATATGAGCAGGTGATGTTGAGATTTACTGAAATAGCCAATTTGCCTCGTGCTTTCTGCTAGCAGGAAGTCTTCATGTTGTGGACCTAAACCAGCTCAAAGTATCCTTTGGGAATAATTAAAAAATTTTTTTTAATTTTATTTATTATTTTTCAGAGAGAGAGGAAGGGAGAGAGGAAGGAAGGGAGAGAAACATCAATGTATGGTTACCTTTCACCTGTCTCCAACTACAGACCTGGCTGGAGACCTGGCTTGCAACCTAGTTATGTTGCCCTGGCTGGGAATTGGACCAGTGACCTTTGGGTTCACAGGCTGGCGCCTTATCCACTGTGCCACCAGCCAGGGCAATAATTAAGATTTTTAAGTATTTTTTTTCTTCTCAGGAAGAAATATTCTGTGTGGCAAGGCCTTAGCAGTACTAAATGGAATGACAATTTCCTTAATGCTACAGAATATTCACTCTAACTTATGAAGTGAGTGTAATAGTGTAATACTGGCCCTTTCCTCACACACAGGAGACCACCAGTTCTCTTTGTTTTCTGGGTTTCTTAGTTCTTTGTAGGTGTGTAAAAAAAAAACGATTTATGCAAAGTATAGAGGTCATTTTTTAAAAAATTAGCTCTAGGCATTTTTGAAACACACTGAAATCCCTCCCCTTGTTAGAAATAGCATAGAAGTCACAAGTCTGTTTATTGGACTGTTTCTTCTGCCTTTTGTTCCTGCTTTATTTCTGTCTGGATAGTAAAAAAAAAACCAAAAAACAAAGGATTAATTTTTTAAAAAAGATTTTATTCACTATTTTTTAGAGAGAAGATCAGGGAAGGAGGAAGAAAGGGAGAGAAACATCAATGTATGGTTGCCTTTCACCTGCCTCCAGCTATGGACCTGGATGGAGACCTGGCTTGCAACCTGGTATGTGCCCAGACTGGGGAATCAAACCAGTGATCTTCGAGTTCACAGGCCAGCACCATTCCACTAAGCCACCAGCCAGGGCTGTAATTTTTTTTTTTTTTTTTTTTTTATTTCATTATTTTTTAGAAAGAGGGGAAGGGAGAGAGGCAGAGATGGAGAGGGGCATCAATGTACGGTTGCATTTCACCTGCCTCCAGCCACAGACCTGACTGGAGACCTGGTTTGCAACCTGGTTATGTGCCCTGGCTGGGGAATCGAACCTTCGACCTCTGGGCTAATAGTTTCTTAATGTCAGATTTAGAGATGAATATGAACTGTATTCTGTTGAAATCTGCAAGTGTTAGATTCATGCCATCTGTAGACCTCTTGCTTTTAGATCAGCTGAATGGGACCAACTTGCAAAGTTTGTAGCCTGAAAGAACTTTCCCTGCTAAAAAAAAATTTGTTTTAGTACAACACCAAAACATGAAGTGACTGTCCAGAATTTGTAGCTGGTCTCAGTGTTAGGGTCAAAGGAGAGGTAATAGCTTTCCCAAGAAGCAACAAACACACTGATTGTCTTCTAAAGGAATTGTTGGGCAGTCCTCTGATCAAAAGTCTGTGTGATGAAAAGGAAAAAAGAAGAGTTCCCAAACAAGGCTCTGACACCACAGGTAAACATAGGAGAGAATTAAGAGCCTATTAATTAATACATTGTTGACTGGCAATTTTAAAACAAAAGTTAACACAAGTGCAAGCCTGAGTTAATTCCTTATCCATCAATATTTGGGCTTGAAAACACAAGTTTTTTGTAACTGGTCAACAATGTGTTAAAATGTAAACAGAACTTGTTACAGGAGTCAAGCTATATGACATAATAATTTCTGTGGGAAAATGGATATTTAATGCTCTTTTTAAAATTTCTTGCATACGTTTGCACAAAAATTGTCTTCATTCTAGTGGTACTTATTCATCTGAGCTGTTTTCATAGTCCTCATGCTCTGCTCTGTTTTTCTTTTGTAGCGCAAGGTTTCTGCTTTTGCCTTAAGGTTTCCCTAGGGGAAAAACAGGTCTTTTCATTTTCTACAACTTTTGCAGCATAGATTGGACATTGGCTTTCTATGTAAACATGTAAACAGAACATATTATCTAAAGCAGGTAATGAGTTTTAATGAACAAATGTTTATTTTCTCTGAGTTTAAGTAGGGGTGTATGTGTTTTAATATGAAGAAAATAAGTTCAGTTCTCACAAATATTAATCAAAAAAATTTTTTAAACTCATTATTGAAAAGGTGCAAATGTAAAATTTAGAAAAATAACTAGAATCATAAGAAGAATGTTTACCAGCAAAATTCATTAATTATTTGGGATCTGGACATGCTTTTGTTTTCTAGTAGTGATAAGAATGATGAAGTACTAGGAGCATTCTGGAAAATGTTATCAATTTTACTTTAAAATGAGAATCTGACGTTTCTGTATTTTATTGTTTTCAATAAAACTTCTTTAAGTGTTTTTGGACTTTTTGAAAAAAATTCTTAATGATCTACATCCACACCAGCACTTGATACTGGCAAAGTTTAGTTTTGGAACTCTAATGGGTATAAAATATTGCTGCAACATGATCTTAATTTATATTTTCCTTACTACTTGTGACTTTAAGCATTTTTCCATGTATTTATTAGATACTTGTTTCTTCTGTTGTGAAATATCTATAATTATCCATTCTTTAGTCACCATTTTTCCTTATCAATTTGTAGGAGTTATGTTATGCACACAATTCATTGTCATGTGCGGAAAATATATTTTTCCAGGGGATGGCTGGTCTTCACTTTCTAATAGCTTTCGGAAAAGAAAAGTCCTTAATCGTAATGTATTCTAATTTCTTATATTTTCTTTTACGGTCAATAATATTTGCATCTGATATTATTTGCATTTTATAACAGATGCAAATAATATTGCAGGAAGATAATTCAACATTTTCTTCTAAAACATAAAAAAAAATTCACTAGAGTTCTTATTTTTGTTTCTATAAGCAATGAGCTTGGAAGTTGTGATGCAAGCCTAACATCAAGCAAAAGGCTATACAGACCGAAAAATCACAGCTTTCTTAGATACTCAAGAGAGGGGAAGACCCAGAACAAACTCCTGCCCTCAAGATTGGAGAAACAAACAGAAGAGTACAGGGAGCTGTGGCTCACAGGAGCAGAGGATCATAAACAGAAATCACAAGAATCAGAGCAGACGTAGGAAAACCTGAGCTGTAATTGATGAACTGCTCAAGGCTCAATGTAGGTCCAGTTGTAAGGGCCCCCACAGTGTGGAGTAAGGCAAGATTTACCTCCAAGACTTTGACCAGGAGTTCACAGTGAATACTGCAGAAAAAAATCCCTCATGCTTCTTGGCAAAATGGGGGAAAGGAACCATTTTGAAATATGATAGAGAGCTCGGTTCTTCTCAATAAGGTCTGCCCTTAGGGGATACTAGTTGACCAGAGCCTAAACTGCAGGAGTTTTATTATCAGAGCCTAACTCACCAGGTGAAGGGAAATATATCCAACTTTAGCCCTTTCTAGCCACCATGTCTAAAGGGGGAGGAAAAAAACCAAGAAACACTTGTGAAACTCACCATGCAAAGACACAAGCTTCATACAAATCTGAGACCTATTAAAAGGACTAGGTAGGAGAAAGCTAACTCTCCTCCTACACTTCACCAACACATTATTAAAGGATTATTTATAGCAGTGTCTTTTACCCGGTACATCATATCTGGCTACATAGTAAAAGGCAAAAACTACAATTTGAAGAAATAAGAGTAAGCATCAGAACACATGGTAGGGAAGGTGGAATTATCAGACTGGGAGTTTAAAATAACTATGATTAAAATGTTAAGGGACCAGGGACTCGTGCCCCAGCATTGAAAAAAAAAAATGTTATGGGCTCTAATGGATAAATTAGACAGCATGCAAGAACAGATGGAACATGTAAGCAGAAAGATGGAAATAGCCAATCTAAGAGATTCACAGTTCAAAACACTGGTGATAATGATGCTCAGACTTGAGAAATAAGATTGAGCATGAAAAATGCAAAAGGGAAGAAATGAAGGCTATGCTAAATGAAACAAAAGGAAACCCACACGAACCCAATAGGAAAAGAAAGGAAACCAATTCAGGATTCAAGTCAATGAATTGGAACATAAGGAAGAAATAACCAGTCAACCAGCAAAGAAGGAGGAAACAAGAATTGAAAAAAAAACAAGGAGAGACTTAGGAACCTTTGAAACAACTATGAATGTGCCAACATCCAAATCATAGGAGTTCCAGAAGAAGAGGAAGAGCAAGAAACTGAAAACATGAAAAAAATAATAGAGGAAACCTAATTTGGCAAAGGAAATAGACATACAAATCCAGGAAGCACAGAGTCCCAAACAAGCTGGACCCAAAGAAGACCACACTAAAATACATCATAATCAAAATGCCAAAGGTTAAAGATAAAGAAAGAATCTTAATAGCAACAAGAGGAGAGTTACCTACAAAGGGATTCCTAAAAGACTATCAGCTGATTTCTCAAAACTAACTTTGCAGGCAAGAAGGGCCTGGTAAGAAATATTAAAAGTGATGAAAAGCAAGGATCTACAACCAAGATTCCTCTATCCAACAAGGAAATAATTTAGAATGGAAGAGCAGATAAAGTGCTTCCCAGACAAGGTAAAGATAAAGAAGTTCATCATCACCAAGCCATTATATGAAATGTTAAAAGTTATTTAGTAATGTTATTTAGTAAAAAGAAGATCAAAACTATGAACATTAAAATGACAACAAACTCACAACTTATCAACAACAGAATCTAAAAAATAAAAACAACAAACTAAGCAGACACCCAGGAACAGATCATAGATATAGGGAGCATCTGGAAGGGTATCAGCTAGGAGGGGGAAGGGGGAAAAGGGGGAAATGATGCAGGGATTAAGAAGCATAGTTGGTGGGTACAGAATAGACAGGAAAGGGTAATGCCAAAAAGCTTATATGCATGACCCATGGACATAAACTAAAAGGGGTAGGATTGCTGGAGGGAGGGTAGGTGCTGGGCGGAGAGGAGCAAAGGGAAAAGAAATTGTGACTAACAGCACAATCAGTAAAATACACTTGAGGGAGAGAGAATGAATTAGAAGACACAAAGAAACAGGAGAAATATTTGAAACAATAATGACAGAGAATTTCCCCAAATTAATGTCAGAAACCAAATCACAGATCTAGAAGACTCAGAGACCAGCAAGTAGGATAAGTGCAAAGAACTACATATAGGCATATCATTTTCAAACTATATATTTTCCTTCTCTCTAAAGAACTGGTGTTAACATTTCTTCCAATGTAGGTCTGTTGGCAATAAATTCCCTCCATTTTTCTTGTGTGAGAAAGTCTATTTTTCCTTCACTTTTTTCTTAAAAAATGTTTTTTAAGTTTATTGATGAGAGAGAGAGATAGAGAGAGAAAAACATCAATTTGTTGTTCCATTTGTGCATTCATCGGTTGTTTCTTATATGTGCCCTGACTGGAGGCTGAACCTGCAATGTTGGCATATCAGAATGATGCTCTAACCAACTGAGCTACCTGGCCCTGGCTTTTCTTCAATTTTATAGAATAATTTCAGAGTACAGAATTCTAAGTTGGTGGTATTTTTTCCCTCTCAACAGTTAAGTTTCACTCCACATTTGCTCTTACTGTTTTGGGAAATCAGATGTAATTCATTTGTTCCTCTCCAAGTAACATGTCTCCCTCCCCATCCCTTCCCCTCCAACCCAGCTGTGGCTTCTTCCAGGATTTTTTCATTATCTTTGATTTTCTATAGTTTGAAAGTGATATACCTAGTGACTTGGATCTTCATAAACTAAGGAAGAACATCAAAGAAGGAATAAATAAAGGTAAAATAAAAACCTTTTTTTTTTAACTTAAAAAAAAAAGATTTTATTTATTATTTTTAGAGAGAGGGGAACGGAGAGAGGCAGAGAGGGAGCGAGACATGAATGTATGGTTGCCTTTCACCTGCCTCCAGCTATGGATCTGGCTGGAGACCTGGCTTGCAACCTGGTTATGTTCCCTGGCTGGGAATCAAACCACCGACCTTTGGGTTTGCAGGCTGGTGCCTTATCCACTGTGCCACCAGCCAGGGCTATTTCTCTTATGGTTAATTGATCTAACAGATAACAGTTTGTTCCAAGTAATAAAACCAACAATGTTTTCAATTATATATGATTATGTATGTATTTTATGAACATATTTATGTGCTTATGTATACTTACATATATGTGAAATAAATGGACAGAATGGAGGAATTAGAATTATGTTATTATAGGGTACTCACGCCAGCTTTAAAGTGACTATTTGAAAGTTAATTAGTTATAAATATATAGTACAAATATTTTTATATAAAAGGTTTAAAAAGCATAATGAAGAAACTAAAAAAGGAACAACTAAGTTATTTTAATTGCTCAATTTCAACCACAAAAGGCAGAATAGAGGGCAGAATAAAAATAGGAACAAAGGAAAAGGGCAACAAAGAGGAAACAATAATGAAATTGACAGGTATTAATTCAACTATATCAGTAGTCACTTTGAAAATCAATAGTCTAAGTCCATCAATTAAAAGGCAGAGATTATTAGAATGGATCAAAAAATAAGACTAAACTACATGTTGTGTACCAGAAACCCATATACAAATATAAATATAACACCACATAAAAATTAGAAGTAATGGATGGAGAAAAATATACCATGGCAATACCAATCAAATGAAAGCAGGTTAAGGCCCCGAAGGGGTAGCTCAGTTAGTCAGAGCATTGTCCCAGTAAGCCAAGATTGTAGGTTTGATCCCCAGTCAGGAAACATACAAGAATCAACCAATGAATGCTTAAATGGAACAACAAGTTGATGTTTCTCTCTCTCCCAAAATCAATAAATAAAAATATTTTTAAAAAGAAAGGAGCAGCTATATTAATTTCAGACAGAGCAGACTTCAAAGTGAGGAAAGTTATCAGGGATAAAGAAGGGCATTACATAATGAGAAAGCCATTATTTTATCTTCTCTAGATACAATATTCTTAATGTACATCTCTCTAACAATACAGCATCAAACTACACAAGGCAAAACTAATAGAAGTGCAAAGAGAATTAGATGACTTCACTATCAATAGCTCTCTATCAGAAAATAGATAGATCCAGCTGGTAGAAAACCAGTGGAAGCGTAGCTGATCCACTGAATACAATCAACATCTATAGACTACCTGATCCAACAACAGCAGATACACTTTCCTATCTATTTCATATGGAGGATTCACCAATATAGAACACATTCGTGGCCATAACACACGTTCATTTGTAGAGCATTATCCAATATGCCAAGGTGGTGGATTCAATTCCTGGCCAGGGCACATGCAGGAATCAACCAATGAATACATAAATAAGTGGAACAAATCAATCTCTCTCTCTCTCTCTCTCTCAAAGCTATAAGTTAAAAAGAAAACACTGTCACAAATTTAAAAGAATAAAAATCATACAGTATCTGGTCTTGGACAACAATGGAATTAAACTAGAAATCAAAACAGAAAGATAATTGGAAATAGAGAAAATCAATGAAACCAAGCTGGTTCTTTGAAAAGATCAATGAAACTGACAAGTTTATAGACAGGCAAACTAAGAAAGAAAAAAAAAAAGAGTGACTACACGAATTACTAATATCAGAAATGAAAGAGGAGATATCACTATAGACCCAGTGTACATTAAAAGAAAAATATAAGAATACTATGAATCACTCTATGCCCATAAATTTGATAACCTAGGTGTAATGGACCAATTTCTTGAAATAGACAATTTGCCAACACTCAGACATGAAGAAATAGACAATCTGAATAGGCCTATATCTATTAAAGAAATTAAATCAATAATTAATAACTGGTAAATTCTAGCAAACATTCCAGGAAAAAATGGATACCACTTCTCTACAACCTCTTTCAAAGGACAGAAGCAGAGAGAATAGTTCTGAACTCATTTTATAAGGCCAGAATTACCCTAGTACAAAAAAATCATACAGAGACATGACAATAAAACAATAGACAAACATCCCTCCTAACATAGATGGGATTTATCACAGGCATACAAGGCTAGTTCAACATTGGAAAATAAATTTATATAATTCATTACAACAGGCTATAAAAGAAAAATCACATGATCCTATCAATAGATGCAGAAATAGACCTGCCGATGGTGGCCATTGCGTGCCTGTGAGTGAAGGCTTGGGGGAACAGACTCCAAAAGATGCCTGAAGCTGGACAGTGACTTGAGCCAACTAAGCCACCTATGTTTATACTTTTGAGTAAGAGAAGAGGCTCCTGGCGCAAACTTCAACTGAGCTGACAGAGGGTGACAGAGTGATTTTGCTTTGGGTATCTTAGAGGGAATGGGCTTTGAGCCAGAAACCTGCCATTATTTTCAAAGACCTTGGTGGTAATAGTACTGCGAACAGATTTTTATTCTCATGTTATTTTCAGTTCTTGAACCTAGATAATAGTGGTAATGACAAATATTTAAATAGCTAATTTTGATATCATACTCTGGCTTTTCCTTTCCCCTTACTTTTGTTACTCAGGTATTTTAGGCAGAAACTTGCCATTAAATAAAAGATTCCTTTCTTTTCCACCAAACTCTGGCTTTGAAGATTTGCCTGGTCGGTCGCCAAGTGCTAGGACCTGCCCCTACTGATTGGGTTTGGTAACAGAGTTGGTTGGGGCAGGTAGGTAGGAGAGGTAAGGAAGGACAAATACCTTTAATAAAGCCTGATCTGCCCAAAGGTCAGATCAGTCTCCAGTCTAGTAATAAAGTTGTCATTTTAATTTTCATCTGTTTAATTCCAGTGTCCATTTATTCAGCTAATTCCAGAATTAGAAATGACTCCATTTATATGAAATGGTCAGAACATAAAATTTCATAAAAATAAACTAGACTAGTGGTTGTCTAGGGATACAGATATGCAGTGGAAATGGGAGTTACTACAAATGGATAAGAGGTTTCTTTTAGAGATGATGAGTATGTTATGAAATAAGGTTATGGTGAGGTTGCATAATTCTGCGAATACACCAAAAAAACAATGAACTTAACACTTTTAAGGGACAAATTTATGATATGTAAATTATATCTCAATAAAGCTGATATAACATTGAGAAAGACAGGGATATTATTTATTGATACAAAATACTTCTTCAAAAATGCATCAACTTAGAGATCAATGAACTGTTATAAAGCAAACATTCAATTAACTATGATCCAGGTCAAGAAATAAAACACTGCCAACAGAGAAGAAACCTTCCTCTTGTTTTTTTCTAATCATGTACCAATCCCTCCAATCTTGGGGCTTCTAACCACAGCATATCTTCCTTTTATTTAATAAGCTAGGAATGATAAATCCTGGATACAAGCTCTTTGTTGATTATAAGTGGCAAATATCTTTTCCTATTCCATGGCTTGCATTTGTACTCTTTTAATGGTATCTTTATATGGATAAACATTCTTAATTTTAACATAGATAAATTAATCTTTTTATGGATAGTGTTTTTTGAGACCTTTCCCTCATAATAGGGAATTATTAATTGATCCCTTCAAACACTGTTAATGAATACACATTCTTTAATCAGAACCATATACAGAGTGGGGCAAAAGTAGGCTTACAGTTGTTCATATGGAAAATAATACAATAATTAATAAATAATACAAGAATAAGTTGTTTTGTATGCTCACAACTGCAAACCTACTTTTGCCACACCCTGTATAATTTTTTCCTTTCACTTATTTTTCGTGATAAACTTAAAAAAGAATGCTAGCCCTGGCTGGTAGCACAGTGAATAAGGCGCCAGCCTGAGAACCCAAAGGTCGCAGGTTCGATTCCCCAGCCAGGGCACATAACCAGGTTGCAAACCAGGTCTCCAGTCAGGTCTGTGGCTGGAGGCAGGTGAAACGCAACAATACATTGATGTCTCTCTCCCTCTTTGCCTCTCTCCCTTCCCCTCTTTCTAAAAATAATGAAATAAAATCTTAAAAAAAAAAAAAAAAAAAGCTAAAGCATAGTTATGTATTTTTTCCAGATTACTACCCGAATAAAGCTAATTCATATATAGAATATTAAAATATTTACATGGAAATTATTTTCATAAAAACACTTATGTTTCTTTATTTTCCAGGATAATCAAATCATTGTTATTATTAAGAAAACTTTACTTATTACATTAAACTTCCATTTACCTAGAATCCAAACCAAAAAGCTAACATAGCTAATATTTAAAAATAATATTATATAATATTAACAATATTGACAATAACTAATGCTAAAATTTATGTGCCTAAGGAACTGTAAATCTCCCAAAGATGCTATTATATTCAAAATATGTGTTAATATGCAAATAATAAAACTTTGAAGACTAGCAGTTCTTTTAAGGTAGCTGTGATGACTGATGGTTAACTAGATTATGCATCTAACTAGAATGTTTCAGTCTCTGAGAAATCTAGGCAAATGTGGCTTTACTCTAGTAAGAATGTATATATCCTTACAATTTGCTGTTGGATCCATCTGTATTAATTATATGTAGTTTCCCTTTCAATGTATCCTTTTTTCTAAGCAATGAAGTTAACCTCAATAAAGGACTTGTAAATACTTACTTTCTCTGCTTTCAGGTTCATTTTGCTCAAGAACACAAGTTCCAGATGGATTTAGTTGCCACTGCAAAAGAGCACAAACATTTTATTATGTGCTTAAGAAGGTTTTCATAAATAGTATTTCAGCACCCTGCTTTCAAATATCAAAGCAACTTTAAAAATGTAAGAAAAAAAGAGTTGGCATGTTTATACCAACTAAGCCCTAATGACCCTGAATGAAATGACCTCTGGAATCAGAATCCAAATTCTCAGAGAAGAAATGAACTTTAAAGATCATTTACCTTAATTTATAGGTAAGGAAGTAGAAAACCAGAAACATGTATTGACTTGCTCAAGGTTACACACTAACTAAAGGCAGCAATAGAATTAGAATCTGAGTCAGCCTGTGCCCAATAGTATAGTTTCTGCCACCTTATACTCTATCTCCAGGTCCTATGGATCTTATAAAAGTTAGTGTAGACCTAGATATTAAAGAATGAAAATAGGGTCAAAATTATCTTGCCTTTTAATATTGTTATATATAATATTAATTATATGATATCACATCTCTGATTAGTTAACTATGCAGAAAGAAATAGCAAAGACTGAAGATTGTCAGAAGACAAGGAGCAGCAGATAAGAAAACCTGAGTGTAACCAGAATCTCATAGCACATCCCTTCCTTACTTCCTTGGCTAGAAATCCCCATCATCAGAATCACTTAATGACAACTAAAATAGGCCACATTAGGGCACTATCTCCAAAAAGATACAACTGAAGTGTTTAGTACCTGTAAGATTCTTCCACAGCATCAGTTAGTTCATCAGATAAACAAGTTAATATCATAGGCCTCAAAGGGGAACAAGATACAAGACTTGACTATGTGAAAAAAAAATGTCCTTGGAAGGGGAGGACATCAAAGACTAGTTGGTCCCCTATAAAAATGGAATGGTTAGGGTTAGCACCAGGAAAAAGAAGACTTATAAAGGGTAGGAAGTTTATATGAAATATTTTCAAAGGCATGTTTTAAAACATGTCAAATCACTAATATCTATTTATTTGGAGGAGAAAAACCCCCTAGTAATTCTGAATTTACATTTAAAGATAATCATAAAAAGGCTATAAAAACTTAGAAGCAATATAGGTGACAAACAACAGAAGAATGGTTAACTAAGTTATATCTATAGATTAAAATGTGTAATTATTAAAAATTCTCTTTTGCAGCCCTGGCCAGTGTGGCTCAGTTAGTTGAAGCCATGTCCCATAGACTGAAAGGTGTCACATAGACCGAAATTTTGCCAAGTTCAATTGTGGGTCAGCACACAGGCCCAGGTTGCAGGTTCGATCCCCAGCTGTGTGTTCAACCTCCCTGGTTAGGGATGGGAGGGAGGACATTCAATGTTTCTCTCTTTCTCTCTGTCCCTCCTTACCTCCATTTCCCTCCCTTCTCTCTAAAAGCAATGAAAAAATGTCCTTGGGTGAGGATAAAAAATTTTTTAAATTATTTTTCAAGAATTTTCAAGACAAAATATAACTTTTTAACAATAGTATCTATGAGTTGTAGGATAATATCAGTTCTTTTTTATGTTTTTGGTCCTTTACAATGAGCATATATTGCTTTTGTAATAAAAATACTAATATGACCCCTGGCTGGCCTGCAAACCCAACAGCTGCTGGTTTGATTCCCAGCCAGGGCACATAACCAGGTTGCAAGCCAGGTCTCCAGCCAGGTCCATGGCTGGAGGCAGGTGAAAGGCAACCATACATTGATGTTTCTCTTCCTTTCTGCCTCTCTCCCTTCCCCTCTCTCTGAAAATAATAAATAAAATCTTAAAATAAAAATTAAAAATACTAATATGACCTAAGAGAGAAAAATCCACATTTATTAAATAAAAAAAAAAAAAAAAAAGCATTTACACTGGTAAAAATCTATTCTGTCGTCCAGCTGTTGTCTAGTGGCAATAACTCCAAAGAACAGAACCACTTATCTTAAGGTATGTGGTTACACCTCAGAGAAAAGCAAACATTTTCCATACATAATTAATTTCAATATGCTTTAATTTGTAAAATTATCAAATTTATTGATACTCATACTATCTTTGAAATTCTAAAAATATAATTACTAAAATTCAAACTTGGAGGGCCCTAGCTGACGGCACAGTGGATAAGGTTCCAGCCTGCAAACCCAAAGGTCACTGGTTCAATTCCCCAGTCAGGGCACATAACCAGGGTGCAAGCCAGATCTCCAGCCAGGTCTGTACCTGGAAGCAGATGTAAGGCAACCATACATTCATGTCTCTCTCCCTCTCTGTCTCTCTCCCTTCCCCTCTCTCTAAAAATAATAAGTAAAATTTTTTAAAAAAATTCAAACTTGGAACTAATACAGGTCATTTTAGTTAGTGGTTTTATAAAATTAGGTGTTTTGTTAACCAGGCAGTGTAAATTATTTGCATAACATTGTAAGCCAGGCCAGATGAGAGACAGAAAGAGAGTGAAAAGCTATTATTCACTGGAAGGAGTGCAGAGAGAAACCATGTATGCACAAGTAAGTGTATTCTTGGGTGTCTCTGTAGGCTCTCTGCTCAGAAAGCCTTCACTCCCTTTGTCTTCCTGGTTCCTTCCACTTCCCTTGCCCTGTCTTAAATTCCTCTGATCTCTTCATTCTCATTACAGTTGAGAAGCTACTAAAATCCACCAGTAGGGAAGATATTTCAGAATACATTTAACCCATCACACACAGTCCTAAAATGCTAAATTACTTAATCTTTATGAAGAGAATTTGAAAAACTTTTCTCACTCTTCAGAAGGAATGATGAGATAGAAAACAAAAATACAGAACTAGAGATTTCTCCTTGACTAGTTGGATGTATGTAAGTTTTTGTTTCGTTTTACAAAAAAGGCATCTTTCTTTGAAGCCTCCCACTTTTCTTTCTAAAGTAGTGATAAACTTTAAGGTCAGTGGTTCAATTCCCAGTCAGGGCACATAACCAAGTGGCAAGCCGGTCTCCAGCCAGGTCCGTAGCTGGAGGCAGGTGAAAGGCAGCCATACATTGATGTTTCTCTCCCTTTCTGCTTCCCTCCCTTCCCCTCTCTCTAAAAATAATAAATATTTTTTTAAAAAATCCTATTAAAAAAGTAATGATAAACTTTAAATAAAACTGGAGATGAAAAACAGAAGTACAGAATAAAAATAAAAATGGTAAAATTTTATGATATTTTATACACAGATGCTAAATAATATGTTGTTCTATTTTAAAAATTTAATCATATATGTAGTTTAATAAATATCTTATATCTACAAGATACAAGATATTTTCCAGGGGTAGGCAGAAGTAGGCTAAATTACCAGCCATCATTGCCTAAAAGATAAATCATAAGTAAGGATACAAATAAATATTATAATTAATAAGTAAATAACAATACAAGAATAAACTGTTTCATGTAGTCAACTACTGTAAACCTACTTTTGTCAACCCCTATATACAGTCCAGGCATATTGGTTCAAAACAAAAAAGAAAAGCTGAAATTTATAAACAGTTCAAGTATATGCCTTTTGTACCCACTATAAATTCTAGTATGTAATTGTTACATTAAATTTCAGAATTATCATTAAAAAGCAACATATGATTCTGGATGGGATCCTTTTGCTATACAGAACATTATTGAGACAACTGATGACTCTGGCTGGAATCTCCTGATGAAATGGCAGTAATATATCAATGATAATTTCCTGAGATATGTGGTTAGGTTATGGTTATGTGGGAGAATATACTGTTTAAGAAAAATACAATAAATTATTTAAGAGTGATGTGGTATCATATCAACAAGTTATTCTTAAATGTTCCTGAAAAAAAGTTTCCTGTAGTGTTTTTGAATTTTTATGTATATTTGCAATTGTTTCCAAAATGTTTTTAAAAACCTAAAAAGTAAAACAGTATAAAGAGTTAAAGCTGAGTTTTACATGAACTACCTCAGTACTTTTTTGATACTTCAAATATTATTCCTTGTAACCACTTCTGATTTTTCCCATTAAAAATGTGTGCATGAGTGTGTATGTGTATGTGTGCGCACATGAGTATGTCCCCTACACCCCATCTTTTGGATAACCTTAAACTATTTTTACCTCTGTTAACCATTCTATCCAAACTATAAGGAAGGGTGAGAGAAAAAATGGGCTAGGGATTTTCTTTTGTTAAGCCACCAGATAGTACCAAAGGGCTTAGTAATTCAAGATCTGTAAGGTCAATGTACAACTCTCTCTATAGAGATATAAATTCATAAGGCAGAGATCCTAAACTAAACATATATAATTAGGCAAGTGCTTGTACATAAAAATAAACTCAATGACAACAGTTTGTTCAAACTCTTTAAAAGGGTGGGAATTACTCATTTAAAACATGAAGCAGGGTACCAAACAACATAATAAAAAGTACTCTTGAAAAAAGCTGTGTATCTTACTTACTGTAAATTTGCTAACACCCTCAAGTTCTCCAAATCGCATGTAAGAAATGTCTGCCTTCTTTTTTCCAACATCTATATCCCCTGTATAGATCTGTTTTATGCCTGCACCTTTAATTAAAGGTACACACTCATCACATGGGCACTTTGTCACAAAAATCATACTTTTTTCTTCTGGTTTTATTTCTTGACACCTACAAAAATTTATAAAATATTATGAAGGTAGTTTCTGAAAAGGTAAGTTATTATTTCAGAGAAATCATTAAAAAACTAAAATTGAGCTGCTTTAAGAACAGATTTACAGCATTATAAACAATAATAAGTGAAACTTATTCTTGCTGAATTAGTGAATGTTCAAAATATATAAACTCAATGCAAAAATATAACCTGAGAATGACAATTATTATAACTAAAATTCATTTATTCTAACCAATTGGCAAGATTTCAATAGTAAGATTACAAAGTAAATGAAAACAGAAAAAGACAGATATTGAGAGAGAGAGAATACAATGTCATCTAAGTAAGAACTTCTTTATAATGACAGAATTAGGGGTGAGAACTAACAGCCTCCTTAAAAGTTTATAATGTATGATTAAAGATTAACTGGCAACCAACAGATCTATCCCCTTATCTGGTACCTTAATGGAAACTGAATAAACACTAAATTGATAAATTAATATTAAAGTTTTGAATTGGATTATTGTTCCCTTACCCCCTCTCTAACATACAGGATGTTTTTATTTGACAATCATTTAACAAATGATCCATATCTCCATATAAAGTGAAACAGGTAAATCTGTAATGAAAATCTGTAAGGAAAAGAGTTGTTTGATGGGGGTAGTTTATAACTATGGGTTGCTCTCATCTGAGGCTACTGGGGTTGTACTTCCTGGATCCATGGTTTACTCTGCTCAGAGTCAGCTGTCTGACACCACCACCAGCCTTCCATATTCATTTCTCTAGTTCAGACTCTCATTCTGATCACATGGACTAAGGCAACATAATTTTATCCACCTAGTCCATTCAAACAATATACTTGTCACCTCAGCAACCAGTAGTGTGGCTCTGTGGACACTATTCCATTTCCCTTCTACCTACCAAATGAAGTTTAAACTCAGGGTCTTCCCTATCCAGTCCCAACCTAATCCCAGGTGCTCCATTGTCCAGCCTAACTAAAACATGCATGTTTCTACACACAAACATTTTTCCTACTTCTAGACTGCTGCTATACTATGCTGGAAGCTAGAATGACTTCCCTGTGAAAGTATCTTCAATTGCCACCATCCTACCAATCCTTTAAAGCTCAGCTTAAATGCTAGTTTCTCCATACAGGTTTTCCTTCCGACTCCTACCCCATAATAGCCCCTGAATTTTTACAGCACTTGTAATGGCTTTTCCCACACAACCAATTACATTATTAAATGCACTGTTATATCCCCTAGTGTATTATTATAAGCCCCTAAGGTTAGGAGCCACATTTTATTTAGTTTTGAATACCCTACGGTCACCCCTTAATGGTTAAGGCTGAGAAATATTTGTGAAAATAGTCTAAGTTAACATCAGAGAAGGTAATTTCAGTTAAAATCTCTACAAAAAACTATTTCAAAGCAATTTAGCTCATAAAATCTATTTATTCATAAATATAAAATTTGCTTTAGATTTAGAAAACAAAGGAGAGCTTACAGTCCAGAAATATACAGAAATAAGGACATATTTCATGTAGTTTTACACGGGAGAACAAAGGAGAAATGGGGAGAATGGTTGTCAATACATCTGAAGGTTCACAGGATCTCTGATAATGATCTCAGGTTAGACAGCAAAGATCAAGTAGGACCAAAGTTAAACTTCCAAAAAAAAACCTTTTTTTTTGGAAGTTTAAAAAAAAAGAGATTACAGCTAAAAGAAAATTTCAAGTAACCCTTGCTACATTTCAAAGAAAATACATTCAAATGAATTTCATACCTAAATGTCAAAGCATTCTGTTCGGCATGGACAATGTATCTGAATTTCCTTATTTCTCTGTCTTTCTGTTTGTCATCCATATTTGGGAAGTCAGCATACTCAGATCCAACAGGAAAAGCATTATAACCACATCCTATGAAGTACATCATGCCTGTCCCATCACAATTTTGCTATGAAAGGGAGCAAACCAACAAAGCTTAGTTTCCAACATTTTGAAAATGCAGCTTAGTACCATACTTTGTATAATACATTAAATTTTCTATGAAAAATTGAACCATCAAAAAATATAGTATTAGATCCTCTTATTGCAGTGTGATCTTGTCAAAGCTAAATTTTAAGAAGCCTAATCACCTCTCTAACATATAATCTCAAGGCAGACATTTCTTTTAGCAGTTAATTAAATGCTAGCTTGTATAATTCACATAGTATCACTTGATTCAGACATATTTCCTGGAACAGGCTATAAGATGCTAGAGAATAGAAACCATGCCTCCTTCTGCTTTTTATTCCTATTACTATTTTCTATATAACAGGTCTTCAATAACTGATTGTTAATTACTTATATACTCTCTCCTGTGCTATTGGTTAGCAAGCCAGAAATCTACAAAATATTTTGAACAATTCCTGTTATTGGGCTAAAAATGTGCTATTGCGATATCGCTATTTCCAGCTATATAGCTGGAAAATTTTTTTAAAAAATTCACTTTCCTACAACACTCAAAATTATTGAGCCTCAATTATATGTGTATATATTATAATAGGTCTTCTTTTTTGTAACTATATTTTATTGATTATGCTATTATAGTTGTCCCAATGTTTTCCCATTTGCCCTCCTTTCCCTCCAGCAATACCCCTTTAGTTCATGTCCATTGGTCATACATATACATACATCCTTTGGCTTCTCCATTTCCTTTACATCCTAACATCCCCCTGTCTATTTTGAACCTACCAATTACGCTTCTTAATCCTTGTACCTTTTCCCCCATTCTCTCCATTCAACCTTCCGGCTGATAGTGCTCCATCTTGTCTCCATATCTATCATTCTGTTCCTGTTCTAGTTGTTTGCTTAGTTTGTTTTTTAGATTCAGTTGTTGATAGTTGTGAGTTTGTTGTCATTTTAAGGTTCATAGTTTTGGTTCTCCTTCTTAAATAAGTCCTTTTAACATTTCCTATCATAAGAGCTTGGTGATGATGAACTCCTTTAGCTTTATTTACCATGTCTGGGAAGCAGTTTATCTGCCCTTCCATTCTAAATGATAACTTTGCTGGAGAGAGTAATCTAGATTGTACGCCTTTGCTTTTTGTTACTCTGAATACTTCTTGCCAGTCTCTTCTTGCCTGCAAAGTTTTTTTTTTTGTTTTTTGTTTTTTGTTTTTTATGAGAAATCAGCTGACAGTTCTATGAGAACTCCTTTTTAGGTAACTCTCTGCTTTTCTCTGGCTACTTTTAAGATTCTCTCTTTATCTTTAACCTTTGGCATTTTAATTATGATCTGTCTTGGTGTGTTCTACCTGTCCTGGGTCCAATTTGTTTGGGACTCTCTCTGCCTCCTGGGCTTGTATGTCTATTTCCTTTACCAAATTAGGGAAGTTTTCTTTCATAATTTTTTTACATAAGTTTTCAATTTCTTGCTCTTCTTCCTTCCTTCTGGAGTTTCTATGATTCAGATGTTGGCACTTTTGAAGATGCCCTAGAGTCTTCTTATTCTCTCTCTTTTTTTGAGGGGGTGGGGGGCGGTTCTTATTTCTTTATTCTGTATTGGTTGAATGTTTCTTTCTTTCTTATGTTCCAATTCATTCATTTGAACCCTGGCTTCCTTCCCTTCACTATTGGCACCCTGTGGGTTTTTCTTTATTTCATTTAGTATAGCCTTCATTTCTTCCCTTAGGCATCTACAGTACCCAATGAGTTCTCTGAGCATCCTTATCACCAGTATTTTGTATTCTGCATCTGATAGGTTGGCTACCTCCACGTCACTTAGTTCTGTTTTTGGAGTTTTGGTCTGTTCTTTCATTTGGGCCACATTTCTTTGCCTGTCAATCTGGCAGCCTCCCTGTATTTGCCTACGTATCAGGTAGAGCTGCTGAGCTGCTTTCACTCCCTGTCTTGTCACACCTGTTAAACATTATAAGGGGCAGAGCCTTAGGTATTTGTCAGTGTGAAATGACTCATTTCACTTTGTAGCACTGTATGAGGGTAAGTGGTATCAGAGGGAACAATGCCACTTGTTTGGCATTTACCCCTTTTCCAGTGACTTCACCTAGTTCCTATATGAGACTGGTGCCCTTCTTGCTGTTGCCTTGGTGGTGGTTTGCAGAATGGATGGGTTTGTACGTATTCTAGGACTATAGGAGCCCTCTAAATGGACTCTTCTGAAAGATGAGCAGCTTCTTCTGCCATCACAACTCCCACTGGTTTTTACAGCCAGAAGCTATGAGACTTTGCCTGGTGCTGAAACCCTGGGCTGCACTGTCTGGCCTGGGGCTGCCTCACTCTCCAGGTGTCCCTCTTGCCTTTATCTGCCACACGTGAAAGTGGGACTGCCTGTTCTACCAGCCACCATTGTCACCACCACTGCAACCTTGCCATCACCATATGATGTCCTCTCCACCCTAATTCCCAGTCTCCACCTTTCCAACTGATCTGGATGAATCTTCTTTAAATCCTTGGTTGTTGGACTTCCATACAGTTTGATTTTCTGACAATTCTGGTTGATTTTTGTTTTCAGGTTAGTTGTGATACTTCCTATGATTGTGTGAGGAAGCTAAGCATGTCTACCTATGCCTCCATCTTGGCCAGAAGTCCTGTATATCATAGGGCTTCTTATCTCAATGGTGCTCATGGTCAATGGCATATTAGATATTAACATGAATGTTTTATCAATTATTAGAATATCAATTATTTATAGAATACTTTATAAATCACAAGTGTTTATAACTTGGAATATGCTATAATAACCCTCACTAAACTTCATTATATAATTATTCATGTGAAAGTATCAATAGGCTCATTACTATAGCAATTTGACAAAACAAATGTTACAATAAGGCAACAGAAGCTTACAAATAAAATGTTATCACATTAATACAGAAATCACTCTTTAGTACTTACTAAATGTTAGATAACATGATGTTTTATATGTATTATTTTATTTAATCAACATAGATGGAATTTAAGCCTAGGTTGCATGACTTCAAACTGATGTCTTTCCACTTTACCATGCTGAGTACACTTGTAGATAATTGAATTAGAAACTTAAGTTCTTCACAAAGTAATTGAGAACAACCAGATTTTAAGATAAAGCTTTCTGAGCATTCATATAAACATACATAAAAGTTCTAACCATAGGCCAGGTACCATGTTAGGTGCTGGGAATACAGCTGTAAATAAGACAGAATCCCTGACCTAGTGAACCTAATAATCAAGAGATGCTAAGAAACTGGACACATAATTTTAACTGTGATGAGTTTTACAAATGAGCTGTATAGAATACTATGGGAGATTTTCTGAGGAGAAACTATTCTAGTAGGTGTTAACGGTTGAGGTAGCAATAAGTAGTCATTGAGTACCCCAATGAATGAACCCCAAGTAGGGGCCCACTACCCCTGTCTCAACTAGCTAGACTCATCCTATAGTCTCACAGAAAAGCTCGGGAGTAAGGCTAGGCAACCATGGGGGAATACAGAATAGCTGAAAGGTAAAGGGTGGACCTCAGGGAGCATTAGTCCATTTACAGAGCTGCTCCAAGCTCTAAGCAGGAAGAGGCTGACCCTTTTACAGATTGGCCCCTCATATGCACACTCAAGTCCAGTAGACACTGTCACAAACAATGAATAGTGTGGTAGCCATAGATAAGAAGGCCAAGGCCAGTTGCTCACATCTGACAGCTACCTTTTCCTAAACCCCATCCATGTGGACCCAGAAACAACAAGCCCAGTGGTGTGCTTCAAACCACACCAGGGCTCAACCCAACTAGGCACACAACCAGTACATCTAAAGGGGGATTCCCTCAGGCACCAGACTCTGCTGGGAATAATGTCACCTCAAGGGGCAGCTCCTACACACTGTCTCATATATGGTGGTCAAGGTTTAGGTTTATAATCACCCAGCTTGAAGAGTTAACTCTACCCAGAAAAGGGCCAGCAGCACCAAAGACTCAACTATAACGGGGTGCACACGGTCCACAAGAGTAACCCCTAGAGCATGGAGCCCAACAAGATGCCTTCATCACAAAATTATCAAAACAAGGGATACACAGCAGATCTATCTAACACAGAGAGACCAAATGGGAGGACAAAGAAAAATGTCCCAAACAAAAAAACAAGAGAAATTCTTAGAAGAATTATAACAGATGAACTGGGAGCAATCAAAATACCAGCTATAGCGTTTAAAATAATGGTAATACTAGAAAGATGGTGACAGAGTAGAGGGCAGTGCTGATGGCATTCTCGAGTGCCACTGCAGCTGGAGGTTAGGGTAAGGAGCACAAGATGTCTGCAGATCCATGCAAACTGGAGCTGTCAGCATCTGGATTCTGGGGTGCACAGGCCAGAGGCTGCAGAGACCTACAGGAGAGCAGGTGAGACAGTCCCAAACCGGTCGAGGGGCCGAGGTCGGCTCTGGGCAGTGGTAGCTCTACCCAGAAGGGTGGCTCTGAGTGAAGACAGCTTCAGGTCCCCTAGTGAATAGAAACCTGAGCAGTGAAGTGTGAGCAGTGAGGGCAAACTCCGGAGGGAATGAGGAATTGAACCCCTACAGGGGAGGGACTGTGTGAGAGCCTCGCGCTGGAGCCTGAGAGAGAGGAAGCGCCTCCCTGGGCCAGAGCCAGAGGAGAAGAGACCCATGGGGAGCAGGAGTTGGGGAGTGGGGAAGTGCACCAGCCAGGGTGGCGACAGGGCTGAAAATTGTGCCACTGCACCACCCCGGGAGAGCACAGCTCAGAGCCCCAGCGAGAAGGGAGGTCCAACCCTGCGAACCCACACCAGCGTGCAAGCTCCCATGAAAACTCGAAACTGCGCGCCAGAAACTTGCAGCAGGTGCAACTGGCGAGTCCACTGCAGGCGACAAAAACCTCCTGGAACAGCTGGAGGGGGAGAAGTAGTCTTCCCCCTCAAACTGTGCTGTGGACCACCTAGGGACCCAGGCACATATTGCAGAGATGGTGGTGAAAACCTCCTTAAAGAGTTGGACAGTGAAGAACCAGCCATCTCCAGCAAACAACCTGCAGGGCCCGTGGGGAGCCAGGCGCTCTTTGCGGACAGGGGCTACTTCTTCCAAGAGCTGCAAGGAGAGGGCCAACCATCACAGGAGCCAGGGAGGTTGCAGGCCACCTCACCTTGGAGCCAGGTGCCCATTACAGGCATAAACCTCCTCCAAAAGCTGGAAGGGGAAGAGTAGCCATAGACACCACAGAAGCACCCTGCAGGTCTTCACACAGAACCAGTGAGAGAAGGAAGGGCCCCAAAGCACCAGGAGCACATAAATCCAGCTAGGCTACTGGAGGATCAGCCTACCAGGGGGCTGACACTCAGAATCAGCCCTGACTATGACAGCCATAGGCCCTGCCACTCCAAGTCCACACAGCTAGACTGTAGACTGCAGAGACTTGGTCAAGAAAAAGAGGCAGACTCAGGAAATGGATCGCTGCTAATCTCAAGCACCTGAGTTACACCAAGAGCTACATGGACTATTAATCCCTAAAATATCCTTTTCAAAAGTTACTTCCAACCCTCACAATTGGTGCATTGTAGATAAATACTGTTTATATCATAGTGTATTCTAACTCCCATATTTTTACTTCTCCCTTATCTCAATCCACCTAACTACCCAAGACCCTCCTCCTACTCTTGTTTTAAAGTCTACTCACTCTCCTGCTACAACTCATTCCCAGTTCCCAATCTAAATATTCCTCCTCTCCCCTCCACTTAAACACTTTTTTTTATTTTTTATTTTTGGTGGGTGTGCTACTAGAGACTACACATTCTTTTTTTCTACTAAAAGCACACAGGTCCTAGCTCCACTTGGACCAATCAGGGCTCATTAAAGGAGAACAGGGAGGTAGATACGGCAACTATATACATAGGCTTACACTGTTCACTCATACTTGAGGCTTTCTGATTTTCCCCCTCCCCATGTCTATATAAGAGATAAGTTGGCTTTCTCTCTTGTAACCCCACTATCTTTGCTACTCCTATGAACCCTTCAAAATTATCTATACTTTAGTCAACTTAATCATTTTTCCCTTTTATAACAGTCTTATCATATCTACATCCCTACATCCCTATTAAGACTGGCTCAGTTACAACTGAGGGTGCGATTAAAAGTGGGGGTTACCTTGGAGGGTATGGGTATATAGCATATACCCATAGGCAGTCAAAAGGGGGATTAAAGGAGAAAGATATCTTTGAAGGTATGGTTATTTGGCCTGGACTGGTGGTTCTGTTTTAGGAGCAGCTCAAAAACAGTGCATGAGATGGGATGGAAGGAGTGTCTCAATCATCCAACTGGAAGGAAAGAAGCAACACATACAATCAATCCAAAATACAACCAGAAAGCCCAAGTTAACAACATAAAGGCCACTCCAGGAGCAACAAGTGGAGGAAATCTAGGTGACTGCAACACTGAACTCCACAATCTCCTAACACAGAAGAGTGCTGTACAAAGGTAAGGAAATAATGTAGATTAATCCAAGACAAAAACAAGCAACAACAGATACCCAAAATACCAAAATGGGGGAAAAGAGAATCAGTCCATCACCAAAAGGAAAGGTGGAATCCCCAGAAAGATCACTAAATGAAACAGAGGCAAACAAACTATCAGGTATGGAATTCAAAAGAATGATGATAGAGAGGCTCAATGAGCTCTGCCAGCTCAAAGAAAACGACAAACAACTCCAGGGGAACTAAAAAGAACTCCAGGGAGGCTACAAGGAACTTATAAGAGCATTATACCAGCATTAAAAAGGACTTAGAATCTATCAATAAGAGCCAGGAGGAAATGAAGAATACAATTTTCAAATTGAACAATACAGTGGAAGGAATCAACAGTAGGCTAGAGGAAGCAGAGGACCGGATCAGCAAGCTGGAGGACAATGTAGAAAAATATTACAAGACAGTGCAAGAGAATTTAAAAAAGGCTGAACAAGAATGAAGAGGTTTTAAGAGAGCTGTAGGACAACGTGAAATGCAATAATATCCATATCATAGGGATACCAGAAGTAGAAGAGAAACAAGGAATGGAAAACTTGTTCAAAAAAGTAATGATAGAAAATTTCCCTAACATGTCCAGTGAAAACATTACTCAAGTTCAGGAAGCACAGAGGGTCCCAATGAAGATCAACCCAAACAGAACCTCTCCAACACACATTATAATTAAAATGGCAAATTTCTAAGACAAAAAAAGAATCCTAAAAGCATCAAGAGAGAAACAGCAAATAACATATAAGGGGGCTCCAAAAAGGTTATCAACTGATTATTCAACAGAACCAATACAAGCCAGAAGAGAATGGCTAAAAATATTCCGAGTAATGAGAAACAACAGCCTGCAACCAAGAATATTCTACCTAGCAAGGTGCTCATTCAAAATGGAATGAGAAATAAGGAGTTTCACAGATAAAACAAGACTAAAAGAATACATCTCTACCAAAGCAGCATTGCAAGAAATGCTAAAGGGTCTGCTTTAAACAAAACAAAACAAACAAACAAAAAAAAAAATGAAGAAGCAGAGAGAGACAGAGAGGAACACAGGTACAAAGTGGGAAAATGGCAATAAATAAGTATCAATCAACAATAACCTTAACTCTAAATGGAATAAATGCGCCAATCAAAAGACACAGGGTAGCTGAATGGATAAGAAAACATGACCCACATACATGCTGTCTTCAAGGGACCCACCTCAGAACAAAAGATCGACACAGATTGAAAGTAAAGGGGTAGAAATATATATATCAAGCAAATGGACATGAAAAAAAGACTGGAGTAGCAATATGTTTTTCAGACAAAATATATTTTACAATGAAGGCCAAAGAAAGAGATAAGAAGGACATTTCGTAATACTTAAGGGGACAACCCATCAAGAAATAACTCTGGTAAACATATATGCACCCAACACAGGAGCTCCCAAATATATAAGGAAAATCTTGGAGGACTTCAAGAAGGATATAGACAGCAACATACTCATAGTAGGAATTTTAATATCCCACTATCAACAATGGACAGATCTTCTAAACAAAAAATAACTAAGGATGTTGTGGCATTGAACAACACTATAGAGGAAATGGAACTAATTGATATATATATATAGAACCTTTCACCCCAAAAAAGCAAAATACACATTCTTTTCAAATGCACATGGAACATTCTCAAAGATAAACTACATGGTAGGTCACAAGACAAGCCTCCACAAATACAGGATAATTGAAATTACACCAAGTATCTTCTCAGATCACAATGGATTGAAACTAGAAACCAACCTCTAGGGAAAAAACCAAAAACACTCTAACTGATGGAGACTCAATAACATGCTTTTAAGTAATGAATGGGTTAACGATGAGATCACAGATGAAATCAAAAAGTTTCTGGAAACAAATGACAATGAATACACAACAGCCCAAAACCTACTGGACACAGCAAAGGCAGTCCTCAGAAGGTAATTCATAGCAAGACAGGCCTACCTAAAAAGGTCACAAGAAGCTTATACAAACAATGTAAACATAAAGCTGCAAGAACTAGAGGAGCAACAAAAAACAAAGCCCAGAGCAAGTAGAAGGAAGGAAATCATTAAGATCAGAGCAGAAATAAATAACTTAGAGACTCAAATGACAACTGGAAAAATCAACAATCCAGCAGCTGGTTTTTTGAAAAAATAAACAAAATTGACAAGCCTTTATCCAGACTCAACGAGAAAAAGAGAGAAGACCCAAATAAAAAGAATCAGAAATCACAGAGAAGAAATCACAACTGATACTTTAGATATACAAAAGATTTTAAGAAATTATTACAAACATGACAAGAAATATGACAACCTGGGTGAAAGGATAAATTTCTGGAAATGTATAATCCACCAAAACTGAATCCAGAAGAAGCAAAAATCCTGATTGACCAAAAACAACTAGTGAAATTGAAGAAGTAATCCAAAATTTTCCAAAGCACAAGCGCCCCAGACCAGATGGCTACACAGGTGAATTCTACAAAGCATTTAGAGAAGAACTAACTCCTATCCTTCTCAATCTATTCCAAAAAATCCAACAAGAGGGAAGACTCCCAAACTCTTTCTATGAGGCCAATATTATTCTAATCCCAAAACTAAGTCAAGATGCAACTAAGAAAGAAAACTATAGGCCAATATCTCTGAGGAACATAGATGCTAAGATTCTCAACAAAATATTGGCCAACTGGATCCAGCAATACATTCAAAAGATCATACACCATGATCAAGTGGGTTTCATCCCAGGGATGAAAGGATGGTACAACATTTGCAAATCAATAAATGTAATAAACCACATCAACAAAATGAAAGATAAAAACCATATGATCATATCAATAGATGCTGCAAAAGCATTTGATAAAGTACAGCAACCATTTATAATGAAAACACTCAGCAAAATGGGAATAGAAGGAGCATACCTCAACATCATAAAGGCCATATATGAGAGACCTGAACTCAACATACTTAACAGGCAAAAACTAAAAGCTTTTCCCCTAAGATCAGGAACAAGACAAGGCTGTCCGCTTTTCCCACTTCTGTTCAACATCATTTTGGAAGTTCTAGCCATAGCAGTCAGAGAAGAAAAAGGAGTCAAAGGTATCTAAAATGGAAAGAAGGGAGTAAAACTGTCATTATTTGCAGATGACATGATAGTGTACATACAAAACCCGATACGCTCCAACAAAAACTTACTCGACCTAATAAGCATATTTAGGAAAATAGCTGAATATAAACTCAATATCCAGAAACCAAAAGCATTTTTGTATACCAATAATGAAACATCAGAGCTAGAAGCTAGAAAAGAAATCCCACTTACCATAGCAACAAGAAAAATAATGTACTTAGGAATAAGGAGGTAAAAGATCTGTACTCAGCAAACTACAGAACATTGAAGAATGAAATTAAGGAAGATACAAATAAATGGAAGCATATACCATATTCAAGGATGGGAAGAATGAACATCATTAAAATTTCCATACTACCCAAAGCAATCTATAGATTCAATGCAATCTTAATTAAAATACCAATGACATACTTCACAGAAATAGAAAAAATATTTCAAAAATTTATATGGAGCCAAAAATGCCCATGAATAGCCTCAGCAATCTTGAGAAAGAAGAACAAGGTAGGAGGAATCATAATACTGGACATTAGACTATACTACAAGGCTACTATAATTCAAACAGTCTGGTACTGGCATAAGAATAGACATATAGATCAATAAAACAGAATAGAGAGCCCAGAAATAAACCCTGGCCTCTATGGTCAATTAATATTTGACAAAGGGGGAAGGAACGTAAAAAGAAACTTCAACAAGTGGTATTGGAAGAACTGGACAGCAACATGCAAAAAGATAAAACTAGATCACCAACTTACACCACACCCCAGAATAAACTCAAGGTGGATAAAGAACTTAAACATAACCAGTGCCACCATAAAGGTCCTGGAGAAAAATATAGGCAGTAAAATTTTAGATATCCTATGCAAAAATATGTTTACTGATACTTCTCCAAGGGCAAATGAAATAAAAGGACAAATTAACAAATGGGACTATATCAAATTGAAAAGTTTCTGTTCAGCTAAAGAAAATATCAGCAAAATTCAAAGGGAACCAACTGTATGGGAAAAGATAATTGCCAATTATACCTCAGACAAGGGTCTGATCTCCAAAATATGTAAAGAACTAATGCAACTCAACACCAGGGAGACAGACAGCCCAATCAAAAAATGGGCAAAGGACCTGAACAGACAACTCATTGAGGAAGATACATAAAGAGCCCAGAGGCATATGAAAGAATGCTCAACATCACTAGACATCAGAGAGATGCAAATTAAAACCACAATAAGATACCACCTCACACCTGTCAGAATGGCAATCATCAGCA
>PVIW01003751.1:75244-142201 GCA_004026585.1 Noctilio leporinus
ACTAAAAATGGAACTGCCTTTTGATCCAGCAATTCCACTACTTGGACTATACCCAAAGAATCCTGAAACACCAATTCATAAGAACCTATGCACACCTATGTTCATAGCGGCACTATTTACAATAGCCAAGTGCTGGAAACAGCCTAAGTGCCCATCAGTGGATGATTGGATCAAAAAACTTTGGTACATTTACACAACGAAATACTACACAGCAGTAAGAAAGAATGAACTCCCAACCTTTGCAACAACATGGATGGAACTAGAAAGTATTATGCTCAGTGAAATAAGACAGTGAAAGACAAATACCATTTGATCTCACCCATTTCAGGTCAATAATGAGAAAAACAAGCAAATAAGCAAAACAGAACCAGATACATTAATACAATGAATAGATCTCCTTTGGGGAGAGAGGAGGTGGTAGGGGAGAGGAGGAGACAAAGAAGGAGAGCAGTTTAGTCAAGGAACTAGTATAGAAGAACCATGGACATGGACAAGTGGGAGTGACTTTGTGGGGAGTGGGTCGATGCAGAAGGGGACAGAGGGAAGGAAAAAGGGGGTGGATGTAATAAAACAATAAAATTTTAAAAGAAAAATAAAAAAATAAAAATTCATAGCCAAGAGGGAAAAAATAAGAATAATAAAATAAAATAAAATAAAATAATGGTAATAAAGATGCTCAAGGAACTAAAGAGAACAATGGATGACCTCAGTGCAAACTTAATAAACAATGAAATAGTAAGCATAAAAAGGACTTGAAACCATAAAACAGAACCAGTCAGAAATGAAGAATATGCTAAAAGGAATTAACAGGTTAGATAAAGCAGAGGATCACATCAGCAAATGAGAGGACAAGATAACAGTATCCACTCGAAGAGAAAATGAAAAAGAAAAGGGAATTAAGAGAAGCAAGTAAAGTCTAAGGAACCTCTGGGACAACATCTGTGTAATAACATCCACATCACAGGGGTACCAGGAGAAGACAGTGAGTAAGGGATAGAGAACCTATTTGAAGAAATAATGGCAGAAAACTTTCCTGACCTGGTGAAGGAAAAAGTCATACAAGTTCTTCTAAGACTCCACCAAAAATATACTAGACCTAATAAATGAACTTGGCAAAATATCAGGATAGAAAATCAATATTCAGAAACCAATAGCATTTTTATATACCAATAATGAACTACCAGAAAGAGAAACTAAGAAAAATTCCAATTAACTATTGCAACAGTATAAACAAAGTACCTAAAAATAATTGCTTTTTCTTTCCTGCAAGCAATCCACACACCATTGTCCATGTCCATGGGCCCTCCATTTATGGTCTTGCTACTCTATCCCCTATGCTGTACTTTACATCACCATGACTATTCTGTAACTACCAATTTGTACTTGTTAATCCCATCATCTTTTTCACCCATCCTCCTGACCTCCCTCTCAAATGGCAACTATCAAAGCATTCAGTGTATCTATGAATCTGCTTCTATTCTGCTTGCTTATTTTATTTTTTAGAATCACTTGATAGATATATACTTATTGCCATTTTATTGTTTATATTTTTGCTCTCCTTCTTAAATAAGATCATTTAACATTTCACAAAGTACTGGTTTGATGCTAATGAATTCCTTTAGCTTTTTCTTGCGTGGGAAGCTCTTTATCCTCTGATTCTAAATGATACCTTTGTTGGACAGAGTAATCTTGGTTCTAGGTCCTTGCTTTTCATCACTTTGAATACTCTTACCAATCACTTCCAGCCTATAACATTTCTTTTTGAGAAATCAGCTGACAATCATTTAGTAGCTCCTTTGTAGGTAAGTAAATGCTTTTCTCTTGCTTTTTTTTTTTTTTTTTAATAAAGATTTTATTCATTATTTTTAGAGAGAAGGGAGGGAAAAGAGGCAGACAGGGAGAAAAACATCAATGTATGGTTGCCTTTCATCTGCTTCCACCTGGGGATCTGGCTGGAGACCTAGCTTGCAACCCAGGTATGTGCCCTGCCTTGGGAATTGAACCAGTGAAACTTTAGTTTGCTGGCTGGTACTCAATCCACTGAGCCACACCAGCCAGGGCCTCTTGCTGCTTTTAAGATTCTCTTTTTGTAGTTAACCTTTGGCATTTTAATTATGAGGTGTCTTGGTGTGAGTCTCTTTGCATCCATCTTTTTAAGGATGCTGTGTTTCCTGGACTTGTATGTCATTTCCTTTACCAAGTTAGGGAAGTATTTTTTTTCAAATGTTTCTAATTTCTCGTTCTTTCCTTTCTCCTTTTGGCACCCCTGTGATACAAATGTTGGTGTGCTTGACATTGTCCCAGTCTCCTTACACTACCCTCATTATTTGGATTCCATTTTCTTTTTGCTGTTTTCATTGGTTATTTTTGTCTTCCTTATGTTCCACATCATTGATTTGATTCCTGGCTTCATAGACTCTACTGTTGATTCCCTGGAAATTGTCCTTTATTTCAATTAGTGTACCTTCATTTCTGACTAGATTCTCTTTTTGCTGTTGAGGTCCTCACTAAGTTCTTTGAGCAACTTTATAACCAGTGTTATGAACTCTACATCTGATTGCTTTTCTCCATTTTGTTTAATTCTTTTTCTGAAGATGTATTGTTTCTTCATTTCAACCTCATACTTTTGTCTTCTCATTTTAACAGCCTCTCTGTGTTTGCTTCTACGTATTATGTAGAATTACCATGTTTCCCAGGTTTCATAGAGTGGCTTAATGTAGTAGGTATCCTGTAGGGTCCAGAGGCACAGCCTCCCTTTTTACCCAAGTTGGGTACTTAAAGTGCATCCACTGTGTAGGCTGTGTACCCCCTCCTTTTGAAGTTGGGCCTTGACTATTATTGGCATGTCCAACATCAGTCCCACAGCCTTAGGTACAAAGAGATCTGCAGATGGCTATTACCAGTGCTGGGCTTAAAGGTGCCCAAGTGTAGCCAAGCTGTGAAACAAGGCAAGTTGCTGCAAGTGGTGGGTCTGGGCCAACAAAGCAAGAGGTTTGCTTGTTTGGAAGAATTTAGGAACATCTGAAGCATGGACCAAGACATGCCATTCATATGGAAAATCCACTGGAAATAGCTTGGGTGAGTTTGAAAGTTGGGTGTGACAGGTCCTCACAAAATCACCAGGGTGGGGCAAAGAGCGCAAGCCCGGTTAATGGAATCTCAGATATGGCCCCACCTGCTGGCTCTGTAGTTCTGTAGAAGGACTCAGAAAAGGAACAATGGCCTTTGCCAGCACTGCTGTCTGGGAGAAAGCTGCCCTCCTCCCCCAGCTCTCACTCTGATGCCAGGTAATTCAGTTCCTCCCAGTATGTTCCTGGTGCATTTCAATCTGCTGCCCCAGCACTGGAACTCACAGGGAATGAGCCTAAGTCTGTGCATGGGCCTTTTAAGAGGAACTACCTGGAGCTCTAGCAGTTTGTCTTTCACAGCATCAATCCCTGCTGGTTTTTATAGCCAGAAGTTAGAAAGACGTCTTGGCACTGGAACCCTGGACTGGGAGACCTAGTATGGGTCTGGGACCCCTTGCTCCTAAGATATCACTCCCAATTTTTATCCACTACACATGGGTGTGGGGCCATCTTATTACTCGTCTCTGCCCCTCCTACCAGTCTCAATGTGGTTTAATTTTGTAGCTCAGTTTCTAATGGTTTTGAATGATGCTAGTTCTATATGCCAGGGTAGTTCTAATTTAGATATGGTTGTATGAGGAGACATGCCATGTTTACCTACACCACCATATTCACTGGAAGTTCCAAGGACTAAATTTAACCAAGGAGGAAAAAGACCTGTACTCAGAATACTACAGGACACTAAAGAATGAAATTAAGGGAGATGCAAATAATTGGAAGCATATACTGTGTTAATGAACTGGAAGAATTAACATCATTAAAATGTCAATACTATCCAAAGCAATCTATAGATTCAAAACAATTCCTATTACAATATCAAAGGTACTTTTCATAAGTCTAGAACAAATATTCCAAGAATTTATATAGAATCAAAAAAGACCCCATAGAGTCTCAACAGTTTTGAGCAAGATGAAAAAAATTGGAGGTGTCCCACTACCTGATATCAACCTATACTATAAGGCCCATGTAATCAAAACAGCCTGGTACTAGCATAAGAACAAGCATATAGATAAATGCAACCAAACTGATAGCTCAGAAATAAACCTAGGCCTTTATGGTCAATTAATATTTGACAAAGGAGGCAAGGGCATACAATGGAGTACAGACTCCATTTACAGACTCAGTAAAACTGAGTCTCCTGAGTACAGACATTGAGAGACATTAAATCTCTTCAGTAAAATTTGTTGGACAAATTAAGACAGGTACATAAAATCAATCAATCATTCAATAAAGTAGACCACCAACTTATACCATACAAAATGCTCACACTGAATAAAAAATTTAAATGTAAATTTCAAAACCATAAAAATCCTAGAAGAAAACATAAGCAGTAAAATTTCAGATATCTCACCTAGCAATGGCTTTGCTGATATGTTTCCTAGGGCAAGGGAAAAAAAGAACAAAATAAACAAATGAGACCACATCAAATTAAAAAGCTTCTGCACAGCTAAAGAAACCATCAACAAAAGGAAAAGGTTATCCACTATATGACAGATCTGATAGGGAATTGATTCCTAAAATTTATAAAGAATTTATAGCCCTGGCTGGTAGCACAGTGGATAAGGTGCCAGCCTGTGAACCCAAAGGTCACTGGTTTGATTCCCAGCCAGGGCACATACCAGGTTGCAAACCAGGTCTCCAGCCAGGTCCATAGCTGGAAGCAGGTGAAAGGCAACCATACACTGATGTTTCTCTCCCTTTTGCTCTCTCTGAATAACAATAAATAAAATCGTTAAAAAAAAAATAGAATTTATAGAACTCAATGCCAGGAAGATAAACAATCTAATTTTAAAATGGGTAAAGGCACATCTAAGCTGTCTACAAGAGATCCACCTCAGAACAAGAGAACTATACAGACTGAAAGTGAACGAATGAAAAAATATTTCAAGCAAATGGACACACAAAAAATGGCTAGGGTAATAATAATCAGACAAAATAAGATTTCACATCATCAAAAGGGACAAAGAAAGACATTTCATAATACTTAAGGGAACAATCCATCAAGAAGACTTAGCCCTTGTAAATATATATGCACCAAATATAGGAGCACCCAATTATTTTAGAAAAATCTTAAAGGACTACAAGAAGGATACAGACAACAACATATACATAGTAGGGGATTTTAGCACCCAATTGTCAACAATGCACAGATCTTCCAAGCAAAGAAACACCATGGATATTATGACACTGAATAACACTCTAGATCAAATGGACTTAACTGATATATATCTATATATGCATAGAACTTTTCATACCAAGTAAGCAAAATACACTTTCTTTTCAAATGAAAATGGACTTTCTCAATGATAGACCACATGGCAGCACACAAAACAAGACTCAACAAATTCAAAAAAATTGAAATTATATCATGCATCTTCTAAGATTACAATGGCTTGAAATTAGAAACCAGCCACAAGGGAAAATAAATTTTTTTTTTTCCAATTCCAATTGGAAAAAAAATTTTTCCAATTTTTTTTTTCAAATTCATAGAGACTAACTGATACACTATTGAATAATAATTGGGCTAACAATGAGATAAAGAAAGAAATCAAAAAGTTTCTTGAAACAAATGAAAATGAGCACACAACAGCCCAAAACCTATGAGACACAATGAAGGCAGTCCTGAGAGGGAAGTTCAGAACAATACAGGCATACCTAAAAAGATGAGAAGAATCTCAAATAAACAACCTAACCCAACAGCTATAGGAACTAGAGGAATAACAACAAACAAAACCCAAAGCAAGAAGAAGGAGGGAAATAATCAAGATTAGATAAGAATTAAATGACAAAGACTAAAACAATAATTCAAAAGATCAATAAATTCAGGAGCTTGTTCTTTGAAAAGATGAACAAGCCATTAACCAGAGACTCATCAAGAAAAAAAGACTCATCAATAAATAAAACCAGAAATGACAGAGGAGATATCACAACTAATACCACAGATAAACAAAAGATTATAATTACTTTGTATAGTTGTAATTACTATGACCAACTAATTATATGGTAAAAAAATCTGACAATCTGAGTGAAACAGACAAATTTCTGGAAACATACAATCTTCTAAAACTGAATCAAAAAGGAGCAGAAAGCCTGAAAAGCCTGAGAACAACTAGTGAAATTGAAGAAGTAATCAAAAAACTCCAAGCACACAAAAGCCTTCGACAAGATGGCTACACAGGCAAACTTTACCAAACATTTGGGGAAGAACTAACTCCTATTCTTCTCAAACTATTTCAAAAAATCTAAGAAGAGGGAAGACTCCCAAACTCTTTCTATGAGGCCAGTATTATGCTAATCCTAAATCCTAGTCAAAATCTAACAGAGAAAAAAAAACTACAGGACAATATAGCTGATACACACAGATGCTAAAATTCTCAACCATAAATTAGCAAACCAGATTGAGCAATATGTTAAAGAGACCATACACCATAATCAAGTGGGATTTATCTCAGGGACACCAGGGATGGTATAATATTCACAAAAAAATAAACATAATACACCACATAAACAAAATGAAAGGCAAAAACCCTATGATGATATCAATAGATTCTGAAAAAGCATTTGATAAAATACAGCACCCTTTTATGATAAAAGCCCTTAGCAAGATGGGAATGGAGGAAGCATATCTCAACATAATAAAGGCCACATATGAGAAACCTGCAGCCAACATTATACTCAATGGGCAAAAACTGAAAGCCTTTTCCATAAGGTCATGAACAAGGCAAAGGTGTCCATTCTCTCTACTTCTGTTCAACACAATTTTGGAAGTTCTAGTCACAGCAATCAGATAAGAAGAAGGAATCAAAGGTATCCAAATTAGAAATAACTGTCATCATTTGCAAATGACATGATAGTATACATAGAGAACCCTATTAACTCCACTAAAAACTACTTAACCTATGAAGTGAATTTGGTAAAATAGCTGGATACAATGTCAATATCCAGAAATTGAAGGCATTTCTATACACCAACAATGAAACATCAGAGAAAGAAACTAGAAAACAAATCTCAATTTCTATAGCAACAAGAAAAATAATATACCTAGGAATAAATTTAACCAAGGAGATAAAAGACTTGTATTTGGAAAACTATAGAACACTGAAGAAAAGAAATTAATGAAGATACAAATGAATGGAAACATATACCATGTTCATGGATGGGAAGCATTATCATCATAAAAATGTCCATACTACCCAAACCCATCTATAGATTCAATGCAATCTCAATTAAAATATCAACATCATATTTCACAGACCCAGGACAAGTACTTAAAAAATGTATATAAAGCCAGAAATGACCCCAAATAGCCACAGCAATCTTGAGAAAGGAGAACAAAGTAGAAAGAACCACAATACCAGTTATCAAACTATATTACAAAGCCATAGTGATCAAAACAGTCTTGTGCCAATTCAAGAACAGCCATACAGATCAATAGAACAAAATATAGAGCCCAGTAATAAACTCAGAACTCTATGGGCAACTAATATTTGACAAAGGGGAAAGGAACATAAAATGGAGTGCAAATAGCCTCTTCAACTAGTGATGTTGGGAGAATTGTATAGCAAAATGCAAAAAAGTGAAACTATACTACCAACTTACACCACACACCAGAATAAACTCAAGATGGATAAAGGACTTAAACATAAGCAATGCCACCATAAATGTCCTAAAGGAAACCATGGGAAGAAAGATTAGATATCCCATGCAGCAATATTTTCAGATATTTCTCCCAGGGGAAGGGAAATAAAGGATCAAATAAACAAATAGGACTACATCAAACTGAAAAGTTTCTGTTTAGCTAAAGAAAACATCAGCAAAATGAAAAGGGAACTAGCCATATGGGAAAACATATTTGCCAATGAGACCTCAGACAAGGATTTGATGTCCAAAATATATAAAGAACTAATGTGATTCAACACCAAGGAGACAAACAACCCAATTAAAGGGCAAAGAATCTGAACAGACACTTCTCTGAGGAGGACATACAAAGTGCCCATAGGCATATGAAAGAATGCTCAAGATTACTAGCCATCAGGGAGATACCACCTTACACCTGTCAGAATGGCTATCCATCAACAAATCAACAAACAACAAGTGCTGGTGAGGATGTGGAGAAAAGGGAACCCTAGTGCACTGATGGTGGGAATGAAGACTGGTGCAACGCCTATGGAAAACAGTATGGAATTTCCTAAAAAAAAAAAAAAAACAAAAAAACACTAAAAACAGAAGTGTCTTATGACCCAGCGACTCTACTGCTAGGATTATACCCAAAGAATCTTGAAACACCAATTTGGAAAAATTTATCCAGCCCTAGATTCATATTCTGAAACACCAATTTAGAAGAGCCTACACACCCCTATTTCATAGCAGCGCCATTTACAAGAGCCAAGTGCTGAAACAGCCCTAAGTGCCTATCAGTGCATGAATGGGTAAGAAAACTGGGGTACATTTACACAATGGAGTTCTATGCAGCAGAAAGAAAGAAATCCTACCATTTGTGACAGCATAGATGGAACTGGAGAATATCATGCTTAGTGGAATAAACCGGGCGGCAACAGACAAATAACATATTATCTCACTTAATATAGGAAACTAATGAACAAAACAAACGGAGTAGCAGAATGGAACCAGAAACATTGGGTAAAAAGGGGCAGAATGACAGTGACTAGGAGGAGGCAGGAAAGTAGGGGAAGGGTTTAGCCAAGAAGCTAGTATGAAAGACCCATGTACATGAATAACAAGGTGGGGGTTGACTGTGGGAGAGCAGACAGGGGAGAGCAATGCGGGTGAAATGAAACAATTTTAAAACAACAATAAATAATTTTTTTTAAAGCATAAAAAAATAGGCAAGGGACCTGAACAGACACTTCTCCAAAAAAGATGAATACATGGCCAATAGACATAATGAAAAAATACTCAATGTCACTAATCATCAGAGAGATGCAATGAAGTATCATCGCACATCTGTCAGAATGGCTACCATCAGTAAACCAATATGACCTGGGGAGGATGTGGAGAAAAGTGAACCCTAGTGCATCATTGGTAGGAATGCAGACTGGTGCAGCCAACTGTGGAAAACAGTATGAAGTTTCCTCAAAAAATTAAACTTGGAACTGCATTTTGACCTATAAATCGCACTTCTGGGAGTATATTCTAAGAATCCCAAAACACCAATTCAATTTGCACCCCTAGCTAAGATCTGGATACAGCCCAAATGCCCACCAGCAGATGAGTTGATAAAAAAGCTGTGGTACACAATGGAATACTATGAAGTGGTAAAAAAGAAGAAACTCATACTTTTTGTGACAGCATGGACAGACCTAAAGATTATTATGCTAAATGAAATGGCCAGTCAATGAAAGAAAAATACTGTATGATCTTTCCTATATGTGGAATCTAATGAACAAAATAGAAACAGGCATTAAACATGGAACATACCGACAGCTGTCTAAGGGGAGTGGAGAGGCTAGATGAAAGAATGTGAGGGGATTAGCCAAAGAACATTGTGCATAACTCATGGACATGGACAACAATGTGATGACCATTGTGGGAGGGCGGGGCATGGGTAGGGGGAAATAGTGGGGACAAGTGCAATAGCACAAATAATTAAAAGTAGGAAAAAATTAATTATAAAATAAAATAAAACATCAAAGAGAAGTTTGCTAAATGAATGCATCTAGCAAGAAAATTGTTGAAGGATTAAAGAAATGCTTATAGAACACAATAAAATCACCAATACAAAATATTAATGCTCAATAAAATGTGTTTAAGACTGAACTATATTTAAAGAAACTCAAGATTACATGCCTAAGGACTTATTTTAATACTTACAGATTTTCTTTCTGCCCAAATTACTGCTCCAACTCCTATTTTATGATCCTCTGAAAAATAAATGTCATTTAACTCAGTAAAAATAATGTTAGTTTCAGAAATATGTTTTTTCAAACATAGTAAAAATATTTACTGTAATATACTTTCTAAATCTAGCAGCAACTTTTGACATTTCACAAATTACAGAAAATCACTAAAATAAACACCTTTAAGCATGAAATATGGAACGTAGGTACTAACTAACTATAGTGTTACTACCAACCCAATCACATGTGATCTACATGCAGAGATCATTTAAATTGTCAGTGTCCACAGTCAGGTCACTTCAGAGCTGTAACCAGAACTGAGTATAACTTGATTCTACACCAAGTCAGTTTGTAAATGGTTATTTCTAATAGCTGATAAAATTGATTAACAAACAGTTTCTAAACTAATGGATTTAATATAACTGTTCACAACAATCAAGTCTATCTTTTAGCATTTTTATACTCTAATCTTGGAAAACATATTTCATGCAAATGATCTTGCTAAGAAAAATGTTCAGATTTATAATACAAATATAAACAAATTTTTATGGGCTTTCATATATTTATACTGCTAGAAAGAGCATAAAATGGATTTTGATTCAAACTATATGTTGTCCTTTCCCCGATCTTCATTATTTGCCTTTAGGGGGAAAAACAAGTCAAGTTAATGACATGATTTTTTATTTCTAAATCAGTTGTGAAATTAGCATTTTCCTGTGGAACAGAAATCTTTGCAAGAACTTGTACTTTTTAAGCCATTAATATGAAACAAAATTTAAAAAACAAAATAGAAATTCTACATTTAAAGGAATGACTTTTCCCTTGTATTAATACAAAGGTGAGTTTTAAATTTCTAGTACAATTAATTATGAAAAACCATAGAATTTATTTTAATCTTAGTAATGAACTAATGTAGTTACTTAGGTACATTTACATAGAATACATAACAGTCATCTGTAAACTTACTCTAGAACATTTTCACATAGGTGAGGTTTAAATGAAACTGTGATTTTACCCTACAATTTCCTTAAAATTAATACTCCCAATTATAACATATTTTAATACTTACTTTTCTAATAAAAGTATAAACTTTACTGTACTTATGCATTAAAAACTAGAATACCTCATAATTTTTAAGTTATGAGGCTATAATGAAATTCCCCAAATTCAGTTCAAATAAGCCTGATTTTCAAAATTACATTACAAAGCACTTGGATAATTTATTTTAAGCACTTTTTATTTACCTCATTTTTCCCATAAAGGAAAGCAGATAAAATTTCTTTTCTGGATGAGAAAATAGGCAAAGAAATTAAGCGACTAATATTTAGCCTTCCAGACCCAACTTTCTTGCCTTTCATCTACCCCTCCCCTTTAATGTTAAGAATTTTATAACAAGCAAAACAGAACCAGAGATGAATACACAAAACAGACCTTCAGTGTGCAAAGGGGCAGGGGCCAGGGGAGGTGGGACAAGGAGGCAAAGGAGAGAAGCAGTTTAGTCAAGGAAGTAGCATGGATGACCCATGGACATTGACAAGAAGTGGGACTAATTTTGGTGGTAGTGGTGGGGTACATAGGAGGGTGGTGGGAAGAGTGGGATGAATGTAATACAACAATAAAATTAAATTTTTTAAAAAACAAAGAATTTTATAACAAACACTTCCCTTTATTGAATGCCCAAGCATACAGAGGTGAGGGAAACAGAAGTCATGAAACTCATAGTCTGATGAGAGAAGAAGACAGGAACAAGAAAACACCTATGTGCTGTGCTGCACAGGAAATTAACACAATGCTGATGAATAGAGTGCATGGGAGGAGGGCTATAGAGTGGAAACTGTCATGAAAGGGATTTTAGTATAACCAAAATATTATTCTTCCTAAGACCTTCAGAATAAAACATGTGAGAAAAAGAATGTAATTATGGCTTTATGATCATTTCTAAGGCAAATGAGAGAAGTTTTAAATGTAAGAGTGTATTTATCTACAAAAACAAAATCTTTACTAGAAGTAAAATTGTACTTAATACATGCATAAATCAGTATCAAAAAAATGAAAAACTATAAGAAATTCTTCCTATTTGAGAGCCTACTTTCCTAACATCTACACTGAGTATTTTTCATCTTGTGGGTTTTGTTTTTTGTTTTTTGTTTTTTAAGTCTCAGGAGCCACTTTTTCTATTTCAGTCTTGAGACAGACTAAACATTGTCAAGAGAAGGGAAAAAAATGTTACTTTCCACCAACATGCAGCTCTACTGCCTATCTAAGAGAATGTTCTTTACAATGTATACTTTAAAATCAAAATGAAATCTCATCCATGTTAAATGGAGTTGATTTCACCCAGCTCCAACAACTAGCTGACAAACTAAGTCGTTTCTCAAAAAAGTTTTTTCATGTTTGTAACTTTTACAGAAATTTCTCTGGGTCTTCCCTGTATATACCTTTCAAGGAAAGATTAACTTATAATCACTGAGCCAAATTCCTGAGACTGATCACTAAAAGTTAAAGAACTCTTTATCCTATGGTTATTTTAGCTCCCAGTTCTGTCATGTCAGAGTTTGTCCATGGGGTGGTCCATAGGCCGCTTGTTAAAAAGGCAAACTCCTATCTCCCGTGGAAATGCCCTGAATCAACCTTTCCATGGAAGGTAGGCAAACACAGCAATCTGCATTTCATGTAAGTATTCCTTCTGTACTAAAAGTTGAGAACCACCAAGTTGTAATTTGAAGCATTCAACTTTCTTGGCTACTCCAATCTATTTTTGTCATCAACATTGTGGTTCAGGAGGAAGTTTTATCCTCAGCTTTGTAAAATGCCAAGTCTAATGGAAAAACAGGACCCAAAAAAGAGATAAAAAATCACTTAAACCAGGTAGGTAAGATATGCAATGTCTTCCTAACTTTTTCTCCCCCTAGAACCTAAACAAATTTTATCACTTTCTTGCTACCTCAAAGTATCATAGAAACATACTTTTAATGACACCTTTGTGGATCCTATTTATTCACCATTCAAAAAATAGTAATTAAGCACTTACTTTCAATTACTTTTAGAAAACTGTTAGAGGTTTTAGAATCATTTTAATCATAAGTATATTTTTATTTTTTATAAGTACATTTTTAAATAGTTTAATAGAATGGTTTCTTTACCTATTAATTAAAATAAAGTCATTATAGTAAACTAAACAGTGTGAAATTAAAAGTCTGAGTTATTAGAGAGACACTCTATAATGAGTTATTAGAGAGATATCTACCTTGTTGGATTGTCCTCCATATTAAATATCTGTATATAAATAGCCTAGCTCTGTACCTGACATACAGTAGATGCTCAATAAACTTTGTTACTATTTATGATTAATTAAGAGTATAGGTCCAGAATTTCTTATCTGAAATCCCTTATATCAAGTTCTGGTTTATTGTTGTTTGTTTGGTTTTGGTTTTGGTATGTTTTTGACAGCTTGGTGTACTTATATTGTGGCTACACCTGACCTAATATTTAATGCAAATATTCATATATTTTACTTCTTTGTGTAAATATTTTTGATTATATGGTACTTTCCCAGACTACCCTCCCCAACCCTGGGCAGTGCTGTGTAATGTATAGTATTACACCATATTACCTTTCTAAAATTTGAAAATTTCTGAATTCCTTTTCATCTGACTCCAAGGTTTTGGGATAAGGAATTGTGGACCATTTATCTTTGGATATAAAAATACTTCCTTTATTCATTCAACACACTACTTAGTGTTACAGAAAAAAATGGCAATGAAAAGCTGATCTCTTCACTGGAGGAGCTCAAACTGGGGTAGAGTACATGACAGAGGTGCAACCTATTTAGGATTTGGATTCCAGGCAAAAAGTCATACATGATCAAAAAATTAACCTTGAAAAATCTTTTAAATTGCCCATCAAGTGCAGAAGTATGGCTTTATGTTAAAAAAATCTGCACAGAAATAGAGAATAAATTTATAATTAGAATATCTAATAAAGAATATGTATGTACAAATTATATCTAAACATTACTGTGTCTTTAAACACTGGGATCATACATTGTATGAACTGATCATGCATAGTTCTATGAGAAGAAGTAGTGAGAACAAGTAAAAGAACAGCATATTTACATATCCTACCTTACATTCCCTCTGGAATATTCTGAATTCTAACCAGCAAAAGGGAATTTGTGAATTATAGCTGTGACAGCTGTTCCCATTTATGTTTTCCTAGTTTAGAGAAGAATTACTTATAAAGTTGGCTTTGACAAAAAAACTAATGTAGAGCCTACACATAAATTACATTAAATCAAATGTTTATGCTAGAGTTGTTTAGCAGCATATAGCTTATGCCTGTAGTAGAATCAAATTTTTTCATTAGAATTGAGTGACTGGTAACCTTATTGAATGTCAGAATTCCTTGCATAACTTAAAAAAATCATAAGCCTAGGCCACACCCTTAGGGACTTGGTTTAGCCTGAGTTGGAATTTGAGCAATTTGAGCTTTTGTCTTCTAATAAAATTTCAGTGGTGATTCTGATATGCTGCCACTTGAGAACCTCCATTCTATTGGTGTTTATCTGAACTTTTTCTGAAGATTTTCTCTTTTCCTTCTTTCTTGGGAGAATTAAAAAATCCTACTTTAGTTCACTCATCAACTCACTCTACTGACCCTCCTGCCTGCATTTCAAAGCTGCATTTTAACAAGTGAGCATAATTTTTCTACTTGGGAAAATTCTGTTATCTGGTAAGATGTAAAACACTGTTGTGCAATTGGAAATACAGAGGCCATCTTTTATCACAATGAAGAAAATTCCCATGTATAACTTAATAAAGTAAAAATGACTTTTCTATCAGCTGATTGAATACATACTAGCAATTGGAAAAAATCTGCCAGTATTTCTTTACTTTGATTTTGTTGGTTATTTTGAATTCATATATTGTAGAAGTTTAAGAATTTTTATTAATATTTAATACATATAAAATATTAAAGTGTTAACAAAAATGATTGATTTGGTTCTCTCTTTCTCTTTTGTCCCATTTCTAGTAGTGGGATCAATGAATAGTGAAATAATAAAACAAAAAGCAGAAAAGAGGGGCCTAGACAATCAGGCCCTGATTTATAAATGTAGCACCAAATTATAAGGCCACAAGGAATCCTAAAACTGCTCTAAGAAAGTTGTCTACTCAAGGCTCTAACTTCTCTATATTGTCCAACCAGCAAAACTTAAGGATCTGAGAGTAAATGAAGCCTATCATAGATGAGATGAACCCTACTTTACTTCTGAGTTAAATACAACCCAATCAATAAGGCCCAAATGTATGAACTAAACATATAACTTACCAGTTCGATATGCCAATAACCTGGCCTGAACCATGCAGTGCCTTGCAATGTCTTGTGGCAAACTTTGATTATGAATTTCATTAATCTGTTCAGTATTGTCACAATAAAATCCATAGTGTTTAAAGTCAGGCACACTGGAAGCTACTGTGGCCAAAAGCAGGATAAGGTCTTTCATGTTTTGCCTTAGATTGCTGAAATATGGATTTTCACACAGGTTTTCCAAACCTATAGTCATCAGTATTCGCTTATGTAGTTCTTCATTTGAAACCAAAAATAACATTTCATATTCTTTTACTCTTTCTTGTCTACATTCAGAATAAAAGTCAGTGTTAGCATCCGGGAACGTTTTTGCAATTTTTTGAATAAAGTCACATTTGTAAGAGGTCTCCTCTACAAATTGCATCATATAACACACTAAAGGCTGAAGCAAGACACATACATGGGCCCTACTGTTTGATTTCAATCTTTCCACTGCTTTGGCATCTAACTTAGCATCTTCAGAACTAGAATCCTCAGAAAGCAAACTTATTTCTGGATCAGCAGGCCAATATGAAATTCGGTTAACTCCAGCTGAAATACAAAATATGAATAGTTATCAGATACATGCCAAAATGAAGAGTTTTCTTGATAAAATCCACCTATCATTGCACCAGATCCAAGAGACCCAATATAATAAATGTATATTACCAAGTAAGCAATAATACAGCCTATGACAAACTATAGTTCACAAGCCACATCCAGCCCATTGCCTATTATTATACAGCTTTCAGGTTAAGAATGGATTTTATAGTTTTAAATAATTGGAAAAATATAAAACAAGACTATTTCTGTAACACAAAAGTTATGTGAAACTCAAATGTCAGCATCTATAAATAAAGTTTTATTGGAACATGGGCCCACCATTGACACAGTCTCTAGATGCTTCTGTACCACAATGGAATAGCTGAGTTAAGAGCTGGGCAGCTGTATATATACAATGTGGCATGCAAAGCCTAAAATATTTATTATCTGGCCCTTTATAGGAAAAGTTGGCCAATCCCTAACAAAGCTCATGGGAGGTATTTGTAGAATCATTGGCCTTACTAAGTGTTATCTCAAAGCCCAGTGCTGGGAATACACACCACAGTGCTACAAGTAATCACATGACTGCTTTTAGAAATACCATTGCTGATGACTGATAATGTCTAGAGTTTTGTTTCTGAAATAAACTATTCAATCATGCATTAAAAATACAAGGTCTGTCCAGAAGGTATCCAGCCATGTAATAGAAAACAGAGACATTTATGAAAGAAGACTTAAGATCCAAGAAACATTGTACATAGGCCAACGATGTTTTAGTCTCTTCCAAAGTAGGTACTTTGGGACTTCACACAGTTCTTCTAATTGCCATCAGCTGCCCTGTTGTGTATTTCTGAAACTCATCAATCGTCTGAAATCTCTTACTTTTAGAGGTGATTTTAGTTTTGGGAAAAACCAGAAGTCACAGGGCACAAAATCTGGGCTATAAAGGGGCTAAGTCACCTGGGTGATTTAATGTTTCACCAAAAAACTCTGTACAAGATGTGATGCATGAGTGGGCATGTTGCTGTGATGAAGCTGCTAACCATCAGTTGTCCATAGCTGCAGCCTTCTGAATCATTCAGATAGATTCCACAAGGAATGCTCAGGTTTAACACAAAATCTGATGCAGATTCGTTGCTCAACTTGCTCAGACATTTTGAATGCAATGGCCACAAAGTACACATGCTTGGTCAATGGCATCTGCTACCCCCACTGACTAGTACAGTGAAGTCATCATTGCTCAAGTGTGAACATTCCAGTCCCCTCTCCTTGGTTGCCAGATTATATCAATGACGCACAAACTGTCCTTGTTATATTAACGATGGCTGGACTTTATTCCAGACAGATCTCGTATACCTTTACTTTGAATTTTTCCTCTGGGATGCTATTCTATGAAAATATTCTAAACAGAGGCAAAAAAAGAAAACATGCATGGCTATATTTAGCGCAGCATTGTTGAAAACAATAAAAACATAGGAAAAACCTAAATGGACAAAATAGTTAGAATGGTTAAACAAATTAGGGTCTTCCTCATGAAAAAATATTATACAGTTATCCAAAATGTCTGCAAAGAAATTATAATGTTAGGGCAACAGTAGGAAAGGGGTAAATATTCTTTTTTTTTAGTCCACCAAATTAAATATAGAATGACAAACTAGGAAGAACTTTTTTCAATATTTAACATCCAGAGCAAATTTTAATTCATCATAAGCATATACAGGTATAATTGATAAGAACAAGGCTTCAAGAGAGTCCAAAAGCTATGATCAGTTTACAAAAAACAAAACAAAACTAGATAACAAGCATATGAAAAATATATATTAATTTGTATTTAAGATTGAATAATGAAAGGGTTGTCTTACAGAGTTAAGCATCCAAATATTCATCAATTTATTAGTATTTTACAACAGAGATCCTTTTGCTAGTATCTCATGTAACTGCAGCTAAGAGAGACATTTTTATTTTTTTAAACTCAAGTGAGGACATTTTTTCACTGCTTCTAGAGAGAGAGTAAGGAAGAGAGGGAAAGAGAGACAACATCAATCGGTTGGTTGCCTTCTTATATGCACCGACTAGGTAGGGAATCCATAACCTAGGTACGTGCCCTGAACAGGAATTGAACCTACAACCTTTTCAGTCTATGGGACTACGCTCCAACAACTGAGACACACTGGCCAAGGCAAGACTCATTATTTATGATTCTGCCCAGAGTGACTAAGCAGATGGTCCACAGGGTGTTATGTATTCAAAGTAATAGATAAACTAAAAAGTCTTAGTTGAATAAACACCTATTTTTATCTACTCCCTGCTACTTCTGCTCTTACTGTGGCTTAGGCTATAAAGCAATTTAAAAGCCTCAAATCTACTATCAGAATACTTCCTCTGCCTGCATTTCACTTACCCTCTCTGGGTGTTCTCAAAATCTATTTCCTAACCAGCAGCAATAGTCAATCTTTCATCTAAACAACCCGACTGTAGAAGAGGGGATGGCCAATCTTTAAACAAATATTCACATACCAGCAGCAAATGTTACCACAGATTTCCAGTTTTTTATTTTATTTTTTTGGTCTCAGACCCAATTACATTCTTTAAAACTAATGAGGACCCTAATGAGATATGGATTATATCTACTGATATTTACTGTATTAGATAAGTAAAACAAAATTTAAAAAATAATTCACAAAACTAACAATGAAGAACCTATTATACATTAATATAGATAACATAGTTGAATGAAAAATAACCATACTTTCCAAAACAACATCAAAAACTAGTACAGAGGAGTGACAATCAAATCTGTTGCTTTCAGTCTGCTGCAATAGGTTTTCATTGAAGTACTTGAAAAGTATCCAGCTTCACAAAGATATGTAATTGGAAAAGGAATATTTTAACAGCAATTTCAGATAATTATGAATATTCTTCTTTGACACCACATAAAAATTTGACAAAAGATAGTATCTTAAAGGTTAGCTACAATGTAGAATCAGAAATCCTAACAAGTTTTTTATAGTTATGCTAAATTCCATTACTATTTTTTTGAAATTCTATTCATTAATAACATCACCAAGCTCATCCAGAGGAGTCTTTAAGGGCTGGGAAGCTGTAAGCTCAAGATGGTGAATACAAGTTTTTTTTTTTTTTTTTTTTTTTAAAGATTTTATTTCATTATTTTTAGAGAGAGGGGAAGGGAGAGAGGCAGAGAGGGAGAGAGACATCAATGTATGATTGCGTTTCACCTGCCTCCAGCCACAGACCTGACTGGAAACCTGGTTTGCAACCTGGTTATGTGCCCTGGCTGGGGAATCGAACCTGTGACCTTTGGGTTCGCAGGCCGGCGCCTTATCCATTGTGCTACCAGCCAGGGCTTACAAGTTTTTTAAAATTTGAATTTTCACTTGAAGAGACTCATATTTTATCATTGGCAACAAATACTGTCAGTTGTTTTCCTTGAAGTGACAGGTTCATTTAATTCACTTTTGAGACAGTGTCTGCTAAATAGCCAAGTGTAAATAGTTATAGTTTGTCAGGTCATGATGTTACATGAAAAAAAGTGGATACTTCAGTTTATAACTTAAACATTTGCATAGGTTTTCCATAACAACCTTCACACAGGTTTCTAGCAAAAGTGCTTTATGTCTACCTCCCATTTTCTTATGCAGATTATTATAAAGATGTGTACTCAATGGTTGGGACTTAATAAAATTAATGATTTTTATGGTTTCATTAAAGACATTCTTAATTAAAACTTTTTTTTTTTAACTCCAACTATAAGGCCACAAAGAATATAATGTCTAATACCACATGAAGAGTACAATGATTTCTACTGCCTTGATTCTTACTAGGCAATAGTAGTTTTATTCACCAATGTTTTGGTAATATTAGTATAAATGTCACAGTGTTACAAAAATAGACTTCACCTGTGGAACATCAGGAGCACAGAGACCACACTATGAGAACCACCGTGCTTTGGAAATGTCTGCTATGTAACTGATAATTGTAACTTAAATACTTTACCAATAGCATAGAGTTAAACTAAGCTGCTTCCTAAAATACATATAAACCTAAATTAATATAGCAATTTTATTTGTATATGGGTCTAACACTAACATAAAAGCATTTCTACTGTAGGTTCTTTTTGGTTTCCCACACTTTATTTCTCTTGGCAGTTTCAATATCTTAAATCAAAGACATCAAGCAATGGTCAGTAACTTGCACTTGTCTGCTTTTCTAATTCTTGGCTCTGAGACTGAGTGTGCTTACAGCATAGTCAACTCAGCACAAAATACAACTATCTTTTTGTCATTTTTCTCCCTTGATTCTAGATGACATCAGTTACAAAATGCTTTGGTTTTTTCACAATCTTCCTTTTTATATCAGTGTCAACATCTGAATCCTATTTTATACTCTGCTTAAAGCAATAGTCTACTAATTATGTTCCCAACTTATCTTTTCATGCTCCAATTTAATAACGAAGAAGAATTTTAATCACGTTATATCCTTCTCAAAAATCTTCAATGGCTGGCTCCACATTATCTACAATAGGATTTATGGGTCAATTAACAGCTGATAAAGTATCCAATCTGACTAGTTAATTGGGAAAAGAAGAAAAAAATGTCACCGCCATCTTAACTATCTTCACTATTTGTAACTGCAGAGAAAAGACTATAGAATCTAACAACTATCACAGATACCCTACCTGCTTGAAAAACTTGTAAGCCGGAAGGATCTAACCACCATTTCTTCTGCAAGTGCTTCCACTTGTAGCTCAAGGGCACTGCCTTCATCATGGACTTGCTCATTATTCTTGACTTTTGATGTAAATAGAAATAGCTCATTCTTGAAATAAGTTTGGAAACCCTGTTCTATAAAATAAAGCCCAAAGACCATACAGTTTTCCAAAGTTCTCCACTAAACACCAACATCATTATAATCCATCTGCCACTATTCTCCCCAAGAATAATTATCTTTTTGAGACACTGACCCTCCCCAGAACCTTGCATTTCATATATGCTGTCCCTCTGATATGTTCTTTTTCCTCTACATCCCTTCCATCAAAATGTAGCTTAAGCCCTAGCCTTTCATAACATGCCAACATGTAGAGATTGTAACGGAGAGAAGGCCCTCCCTAAAGTCCCCACAGCTCAAGGTTTTGAGAATGGGGAAAGGAGATAGTAGAGCTTTTAAGGTACTTTGCATATCTATGGCAAGCTGGTAACTAGATAATAGTTGTACTACATCCCAGGGCAAAAGAGCAGATGATAGGCTTAAGACACTAGACTTTAACTTGCATCTCTCTGATGGCTAGTGATGTTGAGCATTCTTACATATGTCTTTGGGCCCTTTGTATGTTTTCCTCAGTGAGTTGTCTGTTCAGGTCCTTTGCCCATTTTTTAATTGGGCTGTCAGTCTCCTTGGTGTTGAGTTGCATTAGTCTTTATATATTTTGGATGGCAAACCCTTGTCTGTGGTATCATTGGCAAATATGTTCTCCCATACAATTGGTTCCCTTTGAATTTTGCTGGTGTTTTCTTTAGCTGAACAGAAACTTTTCAATTTGATACAGTCCCATTTGTTTATTTGTTCTTTTATTTCCTTAGCCCTTAGTGAAGTATCAGTAAACATATTTCTGGGTAGGATATCTAAAATTTTACTGCCTATATTTTTCTCCAGGACCTTTATGGTGGCACCGCTTATGTGTAAGTCCTTTATCCATCTTGAGTTTATTCTGGTGTACGGTGTAAGTTTGTGGTCTAGTTTTATCTTTTTGCATGTTGCTGTTCAGTTCTCCCACCACCACTTGATAAAGAGACTGTACTCCATTTTACGTTCCTTCCCCCTTTGTTGAATATTAATTGACCATAGAGTCCTGGGTTTATTTCTGGGCTCCCTATTCTGTTTCACTGATAAGGAATGGGGAACTATTGGACTTTGTTTTGGTTTACAACCTATTAGGGAGCAAGGGAAGTGCGGGCTCTGAGATGAAATGCTCCCAGCCCCCCACGATTGGAATATTATAAATTTCTCAACATTAATTGTTGAATCATACACAAAAGTGCCATGTGAACAAACCCTGCTTTGCTTCGTAACAAGATCACAATTTCTCCTCTAATCTCTTATCACTTATAGCCTGTATCACTCATTTGGTACTAGATGATGTGTTGCATTATTTTTGGCCCCCAATAACTCCTTGAGGTTAGGTACTATATTAGCCCTTTTCCCCCAGAAGCTCTCCAAAGGCATAATTGATTAAATCACTAATTTTTGGTAACTAAACTCAAACTCCAGCCCCTTTCTCCTTCCTAGTGGTCTAGGAGGTGAGGCCAAAAATTCCAACCCTCTAATCATCTAGTTCATGACCCTGGCAACCAAGTCCCATCCCCAGGGGTTTCCCAAAACACTTCATTAAAAGAAACTCAGGTGTGGCTGAAAGAGGCTTATTTTGGCCATGGCTGGGTAGGTCAGCTTTTTTGGAGCATTGTTCCGATACACTAAGGTTGTAGGTTTGATCCTAGGTCAACAAGATCCCAGGTCTTGTATCTTGTATTCAAGATACAAGAGACAATGGATGAATGCATAAGTAAGTGAAAAAATGAATGAATGTTTCTCTCTCCTTTCTTCCCTCTCATTTTAAAAATCAATCAATCAATCAACACTTTTATCACTCTTATCACTCAGGGAATTCCAACAGATTTTAGTTGCTCTGTGATAGAAATGGGATGAAGACTAAATCTATAAGTCATAATATAAAACAACATCACAGTACCTATTTAAAAGTTATAGTAATTTTTTAAATCACAAAATGGTCTACATACTTCTGTGAGGACAAAAAAAAAATCATAAGCACAAAGAGGTTTAGTGACTAGCCTTGTATGACAGAGATGGATAGGTATACATTAATAATTTTTGTTCCTCCTTCCAAAATGTAAAGTATTCATTGGGAGGCAGCTCCCCAACCAGAAATTACGGTTTCCACAATGGATATGAACAGAAGTAATGTATGTGACTTCCAGGCCAGGATTCTTAAAAGCAGGTATGCCTTTCCTACTTTCTGTCTCAGTCTGAATGCAAGGAACTCCAGGCTCTTGGGGATGATGGTAGCAATACCAGAAGTTGCCTAGGCCCATGAATCAACCATGTGGGGAAAGTTATCTGTTGTACAGCAACATCTTCATTGGGATATTACAGCAGCACCCCTTTATTCGCAATTTCACTTTCTGGGTTTCAGTTAACCATAGTCAATGATGGTCCAAAAATATTAAATGAAAAATTCCAGAAATAAATTAATTCCTAAGTTTTCATTTGTGCACCATTCTAAGTAGTGTAGTAAAATCTCTTCCTATCCCACTCCATTCCACCCAGGATGTAAATCATCCCTTTGTCTAGCATTTCCACACTGTATATACACTGCCTTTCCATTAGTCATTTAGTAGCCATCTAGGTTATCAGATCAACTGTTACAGAATCACAGTATCTATCACAATACTTGTGTTCAAATAACTCTTATTTAAGCTTAATAATGGCCCCAAAGCACAAGAGTAGTGATGCTGGTAATCTGGATATGCCAGAGAGTAAAGTATATTCCTTTAGGTAAAAAGGTATGTCTGCGAAGGGAAAAAACAACACACAGGGTTCAGTACTGTTTGGACTTTAGGCCTCTCCTGGGGGTCTTAGAATATATCCTGCATAGATAAAGAGGTACTACTATACAGGAGTTATAAATGCCTAGAATGTTAAGCCACTGAAATTTTAGTATTGTGTCATAACAGTAACATTAATCTACTAATGAATAAAACATCATCTAACTAGTTAGTAACAGGGACCAGAATCCATGACTTCTTACAGTATACAGTATCGAACCGTCTTCAGATATATTATATATATTTCTAAATTACTTCTGTAGTATTTAGGCATTTTCCCCCCTACTGACTATTCTCAGATAATGCTAGCAATCCCTAACAAAGTTTTATTTGCACTTACCATTTACAATCATTTTCAAACAAGCAGAGCATGGTTTTCTGGAAAAATAGAGATCACAGTCTTTTAGCCTTGACCCATGTTTTATAAGAGCAATCTTCCCAGCATGTAAATCTTCACTTGAACAGTGAAGATCAATAATTTTCATGTTTTTCACCACCACAAGACCAGTTTTCTTCACCTACATTAAGAAACAAAATAATAATTTATTAGTTATAATATCTAATGATCATATCATGGATTATACCTGATTTATTAATAAAATGAAGATTTTGGTTAGTTCTTTATCTGAACAGTTTAAACATAAGCACAGTTTCCATTATGTCCCCAAATTGTTCTGAATGCTTCATGTTGACTTTATATCAAAAATGTTCTAAATCTAGAATTTCATTATCAGTTAAGTATTTATCATTAACTTGTCTTAGTGAAAAATGAATATATTTTGACCCAGTAAATATCAAGAACCAAGTCAATTTGACTTTTTTCTTATAGCACCTATTCTAGGACTATTTAGTATTAAGCTTCTAGATGTTAAAAAATAAAAATTTGGAAAATGGTAACTTTACACATGAATAAGTGAAGCCCAGAAAGTTCACATGACTTTCTGAAAGACCCACAAATGGTAAAATGCAAAACTAAAGCAGAGGTAATGTTAAATTTTAAAATATTTAAAATGATGAAAATAAAGATAATTTTCAACTTCTTTCTTAAAGACAAATTTTAGCACTATGGCAGTCTAGACTAGGGTTTCACTTCCACAAATACATTGATAATTTATAATAAAAATGTTTTTAGAGATCCAGTCAAGATGGCAGCATAAGTAAACATATGGCTCACTTCCTTGCACAACACATCAAAGTTACAATTAAAATATAGACAACTCTCACTCAGAACCATCTGAACAGAAGTCTGAAAACTACAGAACTAAAGAAACCTTGGCTGATAGCACAGTGGATAAGGTACTGGCCTGTGAACCCAAAGGTCACTGGTTCAATTCCACAGCCAGGGCACATAACCAGGTTGCAATCCAGATCTCCAATCAGGTCTGTATAGCTGGAGGCAGGTGAAAGGCAAAGATGTTTCTGTTTCTCTCCCTCTCTGCCTCTCTCCCTTCCCCTCTCTCTAAAAGTAATAAATAAAATCTTTAAAAGAAAAGAAAAGAAAAAGAAGCCCTGGTTGGTGGCACAGTGGATAATGCACCAGCCGGCGGACCCAAAGGTTGCTGGTTCGATTACCAACCAGGGCACATAATCAGGTTGCAAGCCAGGTCTCCAGCCAGGTCTATAGCTGGAGGCAGGTGAAAGGCAGCCATACATTGATGTCTCTCTCACCCTTTCTCCCTTTCCCTCTCTCTAAAAATAATAAATAAAATCTTTAAAAGAAAGAAAAAAAACTGTCCTGTCCATCCAAACTTCTAGGAAGGTCAGAGACATGGAACAGGCCAATCCCAGAGCCATGTGTAGTGGATAATAATTAGAGAGGAATATCTCGGGAGTGAGGAGTCCTGGCCACACAATGGGCCCTCCAGCCCAGGGTTCCAGTGCCAAGAAAATAAGTTTCCATAACTTCTAGCTGCAAAAACCAGCAGGGATTAAGTCATTGGAAACTCCATTTCACCCAACTTACTGGCTCACCCAAACTACTTTTCCATATGAATGGCTGGTCTTGACTCATGCTTCAAAACTTCATAAATCCTCTTAAACAAGCAATAGCCAGCCTCAGTGAGCCCCCAACCCCTGTACATCTTGCTAAGAGGCTCCAGGATAGGCACTAGCAGAAGCCAGCCTAGCTTCACAGCTTGGCTTCACCTGAGCTAAGCACAGTAGATCTCGAGTTGCTTTATAGCTCAGGCAGGGTGGCCCTGGACAAATCACAGCTAGGGGCTAACCTTGGCCTGCACTACCCAGTGGACAGCTACAGACCACATTGGAGCACAACCACCCTGCCCCTGCATATCTGATCCTCCACAGAAAAGTAGAGGTTGGTGGTCAGTGGTCACAGCCAGTCCTTACAGCTGACTGGCCTGGGAAAATCCTTCCCATTGACCTGCCAACAGCAATCGAGGCTCAACTACAAGAGGGGGGTATACTCAGCCCACATGAAGGGCACACCTTGAGTACCCAGCTTAGATGATAAGGAAGGCTGTGCCACTGGACACTACAGGACACCTTCTACATTAGGCCACAATGCCAAGATACATTGTCATAGAAGCTCTGTGTAATACATAGAAACAAATACAGGGAGGCTGCCACAATGAGGAGATGAAGAAACATGGCCCAAATGAAAGAACAGATCAACATTCCAGAAAGATAACGAAATGAAACAAAATGGTGATAAACAGTCTATCAGATGCACAGTTCAAAACACTAGTTATAAGAAGACTCAGGAACTTAGTGAGGACTTCAACAGCATAAAAAGGATCCAGTCAGAAACAAAGGATACAACACACTAATTAAAATAAAGAATAACTTACAGGGAAAAAACAGAATGGATAAAGCCAAAAATTAAACTGATGATTTGGAACACAAGAAGGCAAAAAACAACCAATCAGAACAACAAGAAGAAAAAATAATTAAAAAAAAAAAAAAAAGAGGATAGTATAAGCAGCCTCTGGGACAATTTTAAGTGTTCCAACATTCATATCATACCAGTACCAGAGAAGAAGGGAAAGAGCCAGAAACTGGAAATCTATTTAAGAAATAATGAAAGCAAACTCCCCTAATTCAGTGAAGGAAATAGATGTACAAGTCCAGGAAGCACAGAGAATCCCAAACAAGATGGAAGTATAGAGGCCCACTCCAAGACACATCATAATTAAAATGCCAAAGGTTCAAGATAAAGAGAATGTTAAAAGCAGCAAGAGAAAAGAATCTAGCCAACTAAAGACTGTCAGCTGATTTTTCAAATAAAACTTTGCAGGCAAGAAGGGATGGCAAGAAATATTCAAAGTCGTGAAATGCGGGGACCTATAGCCAAGATTGCTCTACCCAGCAAAGGTCATTTATAATCAAAGGACAAAGAGCTTACCAGACAAGAAAAAAACTAAAGTTCATCATCACCAAAACATTATTATATGAAATATTAAAGAGACTTTACTTAATATCAAAACTATGAATAATAAAATGGCAATATATACATATCTACCAACAAATGAATCTAAAAAACAAACTAAGCAAACAAGAACAGAGACATAATCATGAATATGGAGGGTGTTTTGATGGTTGCCAGATGGGAGGGAGTTATGGGGGTATTAGTGAAGATGTGAGGGGATTAAAAACTACAAATACATAGTTACAGAATAGCCATGGAAACCTGGAAAAGGCAAAGAAATGGATTCTCCCAGAGCTTCCAGAATCAATGCAGCTTGCCAATATCTTCATTTTAACCTAGTGAGACCCATTTTGAACTTTTGACCTCCAGAACTAAGTATGTGTTGTTTTAAGCCACCAAATTGGTGGTAATTTATTAAGCAGCATCAGGGCTCTAATATAGAGATATTCATAAGTCTCCTCTAAAAGTAAAACTTGAAGTAGAAAGTTCTGAGCCAGGACCAAACTCCTTAATATAATAATTCAAACAAACACTTATTGAACACTTGCTACCTGATTGGTCAGGATTCAGACCTTATGACTTATGAATACAGGTAAGTGACTATGAAGTAGGTAGATGGTCAAGACAGGGTGATAAGGCAGAATTCTGAGAGTCTCAAAGTAGGGAGGATCAGTAATAAATTGGAGAAAGTCTTATGAAATAAATGCTGGATGCTAGGAAAGGAGTGATATCTAAGATGTTTACAAGAAAAGCCATGTCCTGGGAATGAGGTTTCTGTTCAAACAGAATAGAAAGTGGAAACAATAATGTTGGTAGTGGAATGGTAGGGTTGTAGATGTTAGTAGTGATAATGATTATATGAGTGATAATAACGGCACTCAACATTCACTGAGCATTTACACGTACCAAGCCCTAAATCATCTCATTTAATCCTCACAACTTTATAATGTAGCTACTATTGTTCACATTTTACAAACAAAGCCCTGGCTGGTGGCATGGTGGATAAAGTGCTGGTCTGCGAACCCAAAAGTTGCTGGTTCACTTCCTAACCAGGGCACATAACCAGGTTGCAAGCCAGGTCTCCAGCTGTGTCTGTTGCTGCAGGCAGGTGAAAGGCAACCATACATTGATGTATCCCTCCCTCTCTCCCTTCCCCTCTCTCTGAAAAATAAGAAATAAATAAAATCTTTTAAAAAAATGTCTGTGTATTTTTAAAAAATTAAAATGAGATCAAGTCTCGATATTAGTTTCTTCAAAATTAATACTCAATCTCTAATGAAGGGTTCAGAGCAGACTTCTCCAATATATGCCTTACTGGCATGTATATTATTTGAGCTGAAGGCACTCGAGACCATGTGAGCTCATGAGAAACTTTTACCTCACCCTTAAAGAAGTTAAAATAAGGGCCTTGTCCATAATACAAGTTATCACCAGAAATACTTTTTATGACCAATCTGCAAGGCATGGCAAACTTCTAATTACTGAACATTTAATGATCTTGAAAATGATCTTCTTCCCCTCTGCAGCCCCAAGGTGTTTTACAGCATCCTTAGCTGAGAATATCATATGTACCCCATTATTCCTGTCTCTGAAACTCTCATGTATGTGGGGTTCCCATACATACAGTTAAATTTGGTCATCTTTTCTTGCTAACCTGTCTTATGTCTATTAAATTACTAGACGAGCTGAAAGAACATAGAAGGGCAAAGTTTTTATCTCCCTCATACTAAGAAATGCAGCTTTTCAAATGTATTCTTATAAAGTCTTACATTTATAAACATTTACTTCTAATTTGTCTCTTAAAGACAAATTTGATGTCAAGAAGCAAAAACAAACCAAAAAACCCTAACAGTCTGAAAATCTTCTACTTACACAAAATAATATTATGCTATCAACAAGTAAAAAAAATAAATAACTTCAAAACCATGAAGGAAATAAAGTTTTCTCAAAGCCATTAATGATATGTAGAGCCAGGATTGGGGGGTTGGGTAGTGGCTGGCAAATAGAGAATAAAAATGCATAACATTATTAGTAATATTTTACTATTTACAAAACATTTCACATACGTATTGGAAAAGAAAACTTCCAAGAGATATCATTTTTATCATGAAATGTAAATTCCCTGTGTACATACAGACCTCACACCCTTCACAAAAAATGAACTCAAGAGACCATAGACCTAAATGTAAAATACAAAACTATAAAACTTCATAACAGAAAAAAAGCTAGATAATCTTGAATATGATTATGACTTTTTAGATACAACACCACAGGCATTAATTTATGAAAAAAATCAATGATAAGCTGGACTTAATTAAAATTAAAAACTGTACTGCAAAAGGCAATAAGAGAATGAGAAGACAAATCACAGACTGAGAAAAAAATCAGCAAAACACACATCTGATGAAAAAAATGTTATCCAAAATATACGAAGAATTCTTGAAATTCAACAATAAAACAATCTGACTAAAATATGGGACACAGACCTTAACAGCTAACTCACCAAAGAAGATATGCAGATGACAAACGAAAGGATGCATCACATCATATGTAATCAAGGTAATGAAAATTAAAACAATAAGATACCACCACATGCCTATGAGAATGGCCAAAATCCAGAACACTGACACCACCAAGTGCTGGGGAGGATGAAGAGCAATTTTGCTAGTGAAAATGAAAAATGGTACAGCTACTCTGAAGATGTGTTGGCAGTTTCTTACAACACTATACATACACTTTACATACAATCCAGTAATTATACGCCTTGGTATTTACCCAAAGAAGTTAAAAACTTATTACCTCACAAAATCTGCACCCACATGTTTATAGCAGCTTCATTCATATGCCATATCATAGAAGTAACCAAGATGTACTTCTGTAGGTGAATGAATAAATAAACTATAGTACATCCAGATAATGGAATCTATTCAGTGCTAAAAAGTAATAAGCTGATAAAATAAGGTATACCTTTAAAGATGGCATCAGAACAAGTAGAAGCTACACTAACCTTCTTCAATGACCAAACTAGAATTACAACTAAATTATAGAAAAATCCTGACATTCTAGTCAAGATGGAGGTATAGGTAACACCCTTTGCCTCCTTCTGCAACCACAGAAAGAGTTACAACCAGCTCTCAAAAACAAGTAACAACCGGAACCATCAGAAAATTGACTATAGGAAAGTCTGACAACCAAGGATTTAAAGAAGAAACATTCATTCAGACAAGTAGGATTGGTGGGATCATGGCAATGGGGCAGAGAGGCGGTGTGGCTTGGATGGGCAGTGGTGGCAGTGGCAATGGCAATGGCACAGAGAGTCACACATTCATGTGTATTGGATAAAAATTATGAGGGATACTCTGGGATCTCCAGGCCCAGGATTCCAGCACCAGGAGATAAACCACCATTACCTTTGGCTATAAAAACGAGTTGGGGTTGGGGAGTAGAAGAAACTGCCAGATTTTCACTGCTTAAAGGACCCACATAGTCTTAGAATGTACCCAAACTCCAGGACAACAAATGGGTCAATCGCATATGGGAAGTGGATAAAATGACTAGAAATGAGGCTACTGCCAGGCAAATTGCCAGAAGCCAGGTAGTAGCACTGTCCCCTTTCTGTGCCCTCTACCACAGAGAGAACCATAAACAGGTGAAGCAGGTAGCCCCATTCTGGCAATTATCTAAGGCTCCCCCCATACAATTTACAGGTGCCTTTGCTACATAAGCCATGGTACTATGACAAGGAGTAAAAGTAGTTTTACCTAATAAACAGAAATAAACACAGGGAGGCTGCCAAATTGAGGAGGTGAAGAATACGGCCCAAATGAAAGAACAGAACAAAACCCCAGGCAAAGAAATAAATAAAACAGATCACAATGGCTTGAAACTAGAAACGCACCTCAAGGAAAAAAGCCAAAACAATATAATTCATGGAGACTAAATAAAATGTTATTAAATAAGGAATGGGTTAATAACGAGATCAAAGAAGAAATCAGAAAGTATCTGGAAACAAATGAAAATGAATTCACAATACTTCAAAACCTATGGGACACAGCAAAGGCAGTCTTCAGGGAAAAATTCATAGCAATAACAGGCCTATGTTAGGGACTGCTAGTCTGCTTGGCAAGGCCCAGCTAGCAGAAACGGGTGTTTGGCAAGGCCAGCCCTAGTGCCAGGCGGACTCGGAATGGACACTGTGTATAGGGGGTCAGCCCAGTATGTTTACCCCGTAGCCCATGAAGCATGGAAAGCAGAGTGTGCTATGCCTTGTTCTCTGCGGCTAGCTTAGCCTCCTGGTTTGTTGAGCAGGTGCCAGTAATACCTGCATATAAGCTTAGTGTGATTAATAAACGGGACTTGCGGCTTGGGCGAACCTCCTGACTCCAACTTTGTCTCCTCTTTTTCTTGCGTCCTCCGCCATCCAAATGCGGTGCATAATCCAGAGAGGGCTAGTCCGTCACAGGTGGTGCCCGAACAGGGACCTGGGTACTTGGAGACAAGTTAAGGTAGCAGGCGAGAGGATTCCTAGCGGGGCGCACATTAAGGTAGCATCGGGAGTAACATGGGCCAAAACGAAAGTAAGGAATGCGCACTCTTCTCGCAGATGGTTAGGTCAATGCTGCAGGCCCATGGGGCCAAGGTTGGCAAACGGCAGGTATCTATGTTTCTGCAGTTTGTTAATGAGGTGTGTCCTTGGTTCCCAGAGGGGGGAACCGTCAACTTGGGAAGTTGGGATAAGGTCAGAGAAGGCATCAAGGGACAGTTTTCTATGCTTGGGCCGGAGGCAGTCCAAGTGGATGCGTTCACGTTGTGGGGCCTAGTGCAGGACTGTCTGGAGCCAGAGGCCGGAGGTTTTCCTGCGTCAGCAGCACCTGATGAGGTGGTGGCGGGGAACCAGGCTGGGAATCCACTGGGCCCTTTGCTGCCGGGATGAGGCGGACCTGGAGGATGAGGCGGACCTGGAGGATGAGGCCACGAGCTACCACCCCTCAGAGGATGAAGCCTTTGTCATGGTAAAAGGCAGTGAGGAGGCGGTTGGGGGTCGGCGACCTCACATTCCCTGGCTGCCAGCCTCTGTGCAACTTCCCAGGGCTGCGCCAGGGGAGGGACTGTCTCCTCTGCAGCAGGTGCTGCAGGAGGCGCACCGCTGGGGGAGGTGGGGGTTGGACGGACACGGACACGGGGGACTTCTCCGCTTACCCGGTGTTAGAGCAGCAGAACACCCAGGGGCAGGCAGTGAGGGGAATACACAGTCCTTCCTTTTAAGACCTTGAAGGAATTGAAGACTGCTGTAGCGCAGTATGGGCCCACCGCACCATTCACTGTCTCCTTGGTGGAAACCCTTGCACAGTAGGCACTGCCTCCAAACAACTGGAGGTCCATTGCCAAGGCCTGCCTGACTGGGGGTGATTACCTTCTTTGGCGAACCGATTTCTCTAACCGAGCGCATGAGCTGGCAGAGAGGAACCGGGTTAACAATATTCCTATTACTTTTGACATGCTTCTCGGGGAAGGAAAATACAGTTCCACTCAGCAGCAAATTAACTATCCAGTGGAGGCCTATGGGCAGATTAAGATATTGCTCAGAGGGCTTGGAGGAAGTTGCCCACTACAGGCCAAAAAACAGAGGAGCTTTCCAAGATCCGCCAAGGGCCAGATGAGCTGTACCAAGACTTTGTTGCCTGGCTGTTACAGGCCGTAGGCCGGCTGGTCGTGGATGGGGAGGCTGGGATTTTGCTGGTAAAGCAGCTTGCATATGAAAATGCTAATACTGCTTGCCAGGTAGCCATTCGACCCACCGTTCAGCAAAAAGGGAGATCTTAATGATTATATTCGGCTTTGTGCTGACATTGGTCCCTCTTACCTCCGGGGGTGGCTTTGGCTGCTGCTCTGCGGGAGGCTGGGGTCGGCAAGCTAAGTGGGCAGCGCAAAGGGCCTGGGGTGTGCTTCATCTGTGGGCAGTCTGGATACTTCCGCAGGGAGTACCCGCGGGTACGGAAGGCTGAAAGAAGGGAGTCAGCTGGAGGAGAGAATGGACGAATGCGCCCTACCCAGGTTTGCCCTCACTGCCGCAAGGGGCTGCATTGGGGAAATGAGTGTAAATCAAAGTTTGACATTGATGGGAACCCGGTTCAGGGAAACTGGAGGAAGGGCCAGCCCCGGGCCCGGCAAACAATAGGGGCACTGTCCATTTACTGTCCACAAGAAGTACCAGCTCCCACAGTGCCCGAGTGGACCAGCTGCTGCAGGCCACCCCAGGGAGCGGAGGCTTAGACCTTCATCCCACTGACAGGCATGTCCTGACCCCGGACATGGGCCCTCAAGCGTTGGACACGCAGGCATGGGGGCCACTTCCAGAGGGGTCCGTGGGGTTGCTGCTGGGGCATAGCAGCTTGACCATGAGAGGGCTGCAGGTATTTCCAGGGGTAATTGACTCGGACTACGAAGGGTGTATCTGGGTCATGGCAGCAGCTCCACAGAGCATAGTAACTGGTGACTCCTGAGATGCGCATTGCACAGCTGGTGCTAGTGCCACTGATTAAGAAAGGGAAGGCCCTGTCAAAGGACTCAAGGGGCACTGGGAGCTTTGGGTCCTCGGATAGGGCCTACTGGCTGCAGGCCATCAAGGAAGGCCAGCCAGAGCGAATGCTGAGGATACGAGGCCACCCATTTAAAGGCATACTGGATACCGGGGCGGATGTCTCAGTGATCAGCTCCCATTACTGGCCTTCAGGATGGCCGCTGCGTGAGGCCATGACACAGCTCCAGGGAATAGGCCAGGCCAGCGGCCCACAGCAGAGTGCTCAGCTGTTGTCCTGGGAGGATGAGGAAGGAAAGAAGGGGGTCTTTCGTCCCTACGTGCTAGACAGCCTTCCTGTGAACCTTTGGGGGAGAGATGTCCTAGAGGCCATGGATCTAGTGCTGGCTACCCCTGAAGAATTGGGAGGTGAGTCACATTTTGTGGGGGGGCCTTTGCTGTTGCCTCGAACCAGACTGCTGCAGCCATAACATGGCTTTCTGATGAACCTGTCTGGGTAGAGCAATGGCCCCTGTCACTGGAGAAGATCAAGGCCGCTAGACAGCTTGTTCAGATTCAGCTCCAAGAAGGAAGAATAGAGCCTTCCTTTAACCCATGGAATACCCCCATTTTTGTCCTTAAAAAAAGGTCAGGGGCTGCAGGGGCGGCTCCTGCAGGATCTTAGGGCAGTCAACGCCACTATGGAGTTAATGGGGCCGCTTCAACCAGGACTGCCTTCTCCTGCTGCAGTCCCAGGGGGGTACCATGTGTTGGTTATAGACTTAAAAGACTGTTTCTTTACTATTCCCCTGCACCCAGCTGATCGAAAGCAGTTCACATTTAGCGTACCGTCTGCCAATTTCCAGGAGCCTCTGGAGCGGTATCAATGGAAAGTGCTGCCACAGGGCATGGCCAATAGCCCTACACCATGCCAATCCTTTGTGGGAAAGGCCTTGAAAGGAGTCCACCCCCGTTTCCCGGGGACATATCTTGTGCACTATATGGACGACATCCTGTTGACCACGGCCACAGAAGAAGACCTGGCTCAGGCCTACGGGGACATACAGAAGGAGTTGGAGGGTGGCACGGTGGTCTTGGGTGGGGCTAGGGATTATAACCTGTTGTCTTTCTGTTCTCTTGCCAGTCACCATCCGAGCAGGCTGCCGAGCCCTCCAACAAGTACGAGTAGAACTTCATGCCATGCGATTAAGAAATAAAGAAGGGGGACATGTTAGGCAAACCTGGTGCATAATCCAGGGATGGCTGGTCCGTCACAGGCCTACCTAAAAAGGTTAGAAGAAACTCATACAAACAACCTAACCATAAAGCTTCAAGAACTAGAACAGCAACAACGAAGTCCAGAGCAACCAGAAGGAAGGAAATAATCAAGTTCAAAGAAGAATTAAATGACATAGAGACTAAAACAACAATTCAAAGGATCAATAAACCCAGAAGCTGGCTCTTTGAAAAGATAAACAAAATTGACAAACCATTAGATTCATCAAGAAAAAAAGAGAGAGGACCCAAATAAACAAAATCAGGAACAACAGAGGAGAAATCACAGAAATACAAAGGATGGTAAGAAATTACTTCATACAACTATATGACAAGAAATTCGACAACCTGGGTGAAATGGACAAATTGCTAGAAATGTATAATCTGCCAAAACTGAATCAAGAAGAAGCAGAAAGCCTGAACAGACCAATAACAACTAGTGAAATTTAAAAAAGTAATAAAAAAACCTTCCAAAGCACTAGAACCCTGGACCAGAATGTTACACAAGTGAATTTTACCAAACATTTAGGGAAGAACTAACTTATATCCTCAAACTATTCCAAAATATCCAAGAAATGGAAGACTCCCAAACCCTTCTTATGAGGCCAGTATTATTCTAATCCCAAAACTAGGTTAAGACACAACAAAGAAAGAAAACTATAGGCCAATATCTCTGGTGAACATAGACGCGAAAATTCTCAACAAAATATTGGCAAACCAGATCCAGCGGTATGTTAAAAAAATCATACACCATGACCAAGTGGGACTCATCCCAGGGATGCAAGGATGGTTCAATATTCACAAATCAATAAATGTAATACACCACATAAACATACTTAAAGACAAAAACACATGATCATATCAGTAGATGCTGAAAAAGCATTTGATAAAATACAGCACCCTTTTATGATAAAAACTCTCAGCAAGATGAGAATAGAGAGAGCATACCTCAACATAATAAAGGCCACATATGAGAAACCTGCGGCTAACATCATATTCAATGAGCAAAAACTGAAAGCCTTTCCCTTAAGGTCAGGACCAAGGCAAGGGTGTCCACTCTCTCCGCTTCTATTCAACATAATCTTTGAAATTCTAGCCACAGCAATCAGACAAGAAAAAAGAATCAAAGGCATCTAAGTTGGAAAGGAGGAGGTAAAACTGTCATTATTTGCAGATGACATGATAGTGTACTTAGAAAACCTTATAGAACTGCTCAACCTAGTAAGTGAATTTGGCAAAATAGCTGCATACAAAGTCAATATCCAGAAACTGAAGGTATTTTTATACACCAACAATGAAACATCAGATAGAAGCTAGAAAACAAATTCCATTTACCATAACAACAAGAAAAATAAAGTACTTAGGAATAAACTTAGCCAAGGAAGTAAAGGGCTTATACTCAGAAAACTAAAGAACACTAAAGAAAGAAATTAAGGAAGATACAAATAAATGGAAGTGTATACCAATTTCATGGTTGGGAAGAATTAATTTCATTAAAATGTCCATACTATCCAAAGCCCTCTATAGATTCAATGCCATCCCTATTAAAATACCAATGTCATATTTCACAGAATTAGAACAAATACTTAAAATATTCATATGGTGTCAAAAACAACCCCGAATAGCTACAGCAACCCTGAGAAACAAGAATGCAGCAGGAGGAATCACAATACCATATATCAAACTATATTCCAAAGCCATAGTAATCAAAACAGTCTGGTACTGGTACAAAAACAAACAGATCAATAGAATAGAACGCAGCACCCAGAAATAAGCCTAAGACTCCATGCACAACTAATATTTGACAAAGGGGGAAAGAACATACTGTAAAATGGAGTGCAAATAGCCTCTTGAACAAATGGTGTTGGGAGATCTGGATAGGCACATGCAAAAAATGAAACTAGACACCACATACCGGAATAAACTCAAGATGGATAAAAGGCTTAAGCATAAGCTGCCATAAAAGCCCTAGAGTAAAACATAGGCAAAAAAATTGCAGATATCCCATGCAGCAAAATTTTCACTGAAATATCTTCCAGGGCAAGGGAAATAAAGGATCAAATAAACAATTGGGACTACATCAAACTGAAAAGTTTCTGCTCAAAGAAAACATCAACTAAATAAAAACGGAACCATTTGGGGAAACATATTTGCTAATAAGACTTCAGACAAGGGTTTGATCTCTAAAACATAAAGGACTAATATGACTCAACACCAGGGAGACAAAAAACCCAATAAAAAATGGGCAAAGGACCTGAACAGACACTTCTCCAAGGAAGACATACAAAGAGCCCACAGGCACATTAAAGAATGCTCAATATCACTAGCCATCAGAGAAATGCAAATTAAAACTACAACAATATACTACCTCACACCTGTCAAAATGGCCATCATTAACAAATCAACAGACAAGGGCTGGTGAAGAAAAGAGAACCCTGGTGCACTGCTGGTCAGAATGCAGACTGGTGAATCTACTATGGAAGATAGTATAGAATTTCCTCAAAAAACTCAGAATAGAAAACTCAGAACAGAACTGGCTTATGACCCAGTGATTCCACTGCTAGGGTTATAACCAAAGAATCCTGAAACACCAATTAAGAAGAAGCTATGCCACCCTATGTTCAAAGCAGTGCTATTTACAATAGCCAAGTGCTGGAAACAAACTAAGTGCCTTTCACTGGATGAATGGATAAAAAAACTGTGGTAGATTTACACAATGGAGTTCTATGCAGCAGAAAGAAAGAATGAACTCCTACTATTTGAGAGATCATGGATGGAACTGGAGAATATCATGCTTATTAAAATAAGTCAGGCAGTAAAAATTAAGTACCACATTTCTCACTTAATACAGGAGACTAATGAACAAACAAACAAGGAAACAAAACAGAACCAGGGACATAAATACAAGGAACACACTTTCTGTGTGCAGAGGGGAGGGGGAAGCGGGAGAGGGAGAAGGAGGCAAAGAAGGGGTTCAGGTTAGTCAAGGCATGGAAGAACCATGGACACAGACAACATGTGGGATTGACTGGGAGTGGGGGATAGGTAGGGTGGGGAAGGCGAGAGCAGAGTGGGGGAAATGAGATTAATGTAATATAACAACAATAAAAAAAGAAAAGATAAAGAAGATGGTTACAAATGACCTCGTACACATACTGTGAGAATTTAAAGATTTACAAAAAGTCTGTGGAAAATCTGAAGCAACACTTTAGCAGAATTATTCACAAGTTGGAAACTTCAATAAGCATATGCAGAATAAAAGTGCAATTTTATAAGAGGAAAAATACCCTTATGCTTAAAAAGTTTAAGGAAAGCACCTAAATGTTAAATGTTATCATTGTTAGAATGGTAAAAGCCATGGATAACTTTTCCCTTTCCCTGTTTTCAAAAATGTTTTAAATGCTTACCCTAATCTATACTATGTTCCATAGTGACTTCTGCCCCCTAAAAATTAATAGCATTCTAAACTTTCAAATCTACAAAACTAAAATGGTGAGAGCCATGGCAGTCCATACATGGAAGAAAATGAGGAGAACATAGCACTCTGCCACCCTAAGGGTAGGAGAAAGAAAAGATGTAGGCTGACTATATGTACTTCTAATACATTGGTTTTTATGATTATTCTTCCAATATATTCCAATTTTGATCATCTCTTTGGGGATTCAAAAAAAGACTACTTATATAGAATAATAGCACTGATAGATTACAAAAGTAGATGCTAAAGGTTACATCAGGTAAAATAAAGCATGGTCTCTATCTTCAAGTAGTTTACAGTTTGGAGAGGGAAAAAACTACCCAACTGAAATGCAAACAGTATACAACTGAGTAATAAATTATGTGGTATAGATAACAATCTTACTGGCCTAATCAACCTATAAATACCATTAATATATGATAAACATAGCACAATTAGAGACAGTACCTTTTCTATTTTTAGATGGAAAGATGAGCTATTAGAACTAGGAGTTACAAATATCACATTTAACTATAAAGATAGTTTGCAATTTAAAGGTTTTTGAGTTCACTTTTGAGAGAAACTGGAGAATAAAATAAAAATTTAGACCATATAGCTTTGCTAAATGGTTAGAATTATCTAAGGAAAAAATATACCTGAGATTTTTGTCTTTGGGTTTCTACTGCTGGGAAGAGCTCCATCCAGAGACTGAGCAGAGTAAAAAGGTTGACTTTAGAAAGCCTTGGTATTTGACCTACAAAAGAGAGGAGAAGACACTTTAAAATTTTGCTAATGTCTTAAATAGGAACTACTACACTCAATGCTACTTAAGCACTGAAAATTTAGCTCAGCTGCTTTCGAAAAAGGAAGAGAAAAAGGATAAGATGACATGAGAATCAAAGCACTTTCTTAGCAGCAAACTGGCAACCTCACTTGTGGTGACCTCCTCCTCCAGCTCTCACACAGCTAGGGGAAGAAAAAGGTACTAGCTTTGGAAACAATCCAAGGAAGTTCTGAAAAGTCCTTGCATCTTATATCATTATAGAGCAAGTGTTACTTTTTCTTTTTTTTTTTTTTAAGTTATTGACACTATTACAGATGTACCCCATTTCCCCTCCCCTTTTTCCCTCCTCACCCAGGCCCTGCACTCTACCCAAACCTTCACACCACATTGTTGTCTGCATCCATGGGCTATGCATCTACTTTCTTTGGCTAGCTTTTATTTTAATTGCGGTGTTGCAGCAAGGGCAGTGTTTACAACATGGTATTGAAAATGTGGTGACCTCTGAGGATAAAGCAGTTGAAATATAAGAAAGAGTGGGGTATGGTTGTAGACAGCAGGACCAAGAAAACGGGGTTGGTCCGGTAAAGATAGGATAAAGTATATAAAACAAGATGGCATCACTCATGTCAACCAAGATGGCTGCAAACCAGCCATGACACTTCAGCCAAATGCCAGCCAGGGTGGCACACCTATTCAGAGAGGGTTGGGAGCTCTTGACCCTAAGCCATGGAATTTCCCAGTTTGAGTGTCAAATTCTCAGATATAACTGGGATGGACTTCAGACCACCATGGAGGCAGCTTAACTCCACACACCCAGGTGCTGCCCCACACCGTGCTGATCTCCTAACTGCCCTGCCACCAGAGGCTCTTCTCTGCTGAATCCAGGTCTTCCTTTGCCCTGCTTTCCACCCAGCTCAGGAGATTCTGCTTTGTAAGCCACTGACAGCTCCCCGTCCTACTGTGCTGTCTCCCAGACCAAGGGCTGAGACTCTGGGATCCATTATCATCTAATTCTCTTGAGTGATGTTATTATTGATATTAAGTTAGTATAGATTTAGATTGAATCTACATTAATAAAAGCCAATTAAATAGCAGTCATCTGTTTTGGCTCCCTGTTATTTCTTGGTGCCAAGGTCACCTGCGGGACTGATGGTGCTAACAAGTGGCTGGACACTTCCAGCTCTTAAGGCGCGGATCAGACGACCAGTGTGTGAATCGAAGGCTGGCTTATAGAAAGACTATTTGGTGGAACATATGCTGGCGACAGTGGTTAATTTGGAAATCAAGTTAAAAGCACGGATTGGGGAATCTTCATTCCCCGAGATCCCAGCTCTAGGCCCAGGGAGGAAAAAAGTAAAGTGTCGGGGCAGGCAGCGAGTGTGCGACTTCAAAAGCAGGCACAGCCAGACTAGGGAATCCCGCTGACTGAAGCAGGGACAAGCCCAGAAGGACACGAGACATCCAGGACCGAACTGCACGCTAAGAAGAAGGCAAGGAACCAGAAGCTGAAAGGACTGCAGAAACACAGGACCTAGAAAACGTTGCGGCGGTGGGAGCGGTTGAAAGCACTCACCGGTCATGCTGTCAGTCTGGGTGCTGACTGACCGCCCAGTCCCCGAGCTCTCCAAATTTTGCATCTGCCCTGCTGCTTTCATCCCAAGCCTAGCAGCCTCTGCAGCCCAGAAAACTCGCCGTTAGGCATGATCTTGGTCCCAGATGCTCCACCTCCAGTCTCCTCTCCCGTGCTCTACTGCAAAAGCAGACTGGGCACAGCCGGATATACGCTACAGCCTACGGCCATTTCCGGCCACTTTAAGTGACGTTACAGCAAGGCGGGGATGCAGTGGAGCAAGGCTTCCCCTCCAGCGGGCTACTGCTTGAGGAGGATCCTCTGTGCAATAAGTCATTTGGGGCCAGCTTTTGACTGTCGTGGTTATTTGGCTGTCTATCTTGGTTTTGCTGAAGTAAAGTTGCTGGGAGATGTATTGATTTAGGGTCCCAGATTGCGCAGGTTGATGACGCCTGCTCGAACTTGAGTTTGGGTTACAGAAGGAATAGAAATCGAAACCTACCGCATTTGTCATGGTCAAGGCCTTAGAAACTCTCTGAAGGGAAAGGCGAAGGAGCTGGGCGGTTCCAGGTATTTGTTAACATAAGAGGTTAGCCGGTGCTTAGTAACAGGGCCACTGTACGGATATTCTGTTCTGTGGATCCTGAAAAAGAATATACCTACTAAGAAGAGCTCCTGGTGGCCAACTGGTTTCAACTTTAATAGCTGAGCCCAGCAGCCATTTCTAAACAGGGGCCACTCATGCAATGGCATTTTAAGGAGGTGCCTACACTAAACTGTCTGCCTGCACTATGTTCCTGCCTTCGGAACCAGTCCTTATAAAGGAGTTTCTGAAAATATATTTCATCCAAAAGGGCTGAGACTTTCCCCCAAAGAATGGGAGCTGTGCAGCTATATCCCAATTAACATTTGCACTGACCGATCAGGACAGTGCTTGGGAGCGGGGCGGAATAACATGGAGGATTTGAAGTCGTTATTTGCAATCAGTCACCTGGGATAACTTCTCTCGGACTCCAGAAGTGCACTTTCCTTCTCCACTGAAGATGGAAAACTGGGTTTCCCCAGCTAGTGGCCTTGCTGCTTTACAATTGAGCTGTTCCACAGCAGTGCTGTATTGCAATTGAGCTGTTCGCACTGAACATCAAAGTTTCCTTCATCATATCTTAAACTGGGGATTCCTGTTGACGTTGAAGTGACACCAACGATCATTGGTTGACAGCTTCTTATCAAACACATGAAGATGTTAAGAGGTGGAACTGATTACGAGAAAGGGGAGGCTATGAGGAGGTATAGCAAGTGGCCCCTGAAATATCTGAGAAGTGCCTGACATTGTAGATTTGTGACCAGTGCATTGTATTCTATTTATTTGTTTGTTTGTTTTATTTTATTGAAGTACCCCAGGCATGACTTAAAATGAAGACCCTGCCTTCCTGTTACTCAGCCCAGTTTATATCACCAACTCATTCTGTTATCACATATAATAAGACATAAAAACTGCCTTTTGAAAGCAAAAGTTTAATGTTACTAACTTTATAAAGGAATGATATGGAGAATCTTCACTGTTGAAGGTTATGGTACTGGTTCACTAATTTTCACTACTGAATATTATTTCATTGTAGCTATATACCATAATATATCCTCGTCTGAGCTGAGACATTTTTCACCACCTCCAGCTTTATACTATTACAAACAATGCTGCTATGAACATTTTTTGTATCTGTTTCTTAATGTTTTTATAAAAGCACTTCTTTAAAGACTATTCTCAGGAGCAGAATTTTTGTGTCACTATCAATTTACCAGATTATGCTGAAAAGTTTTCCAACGAGATTAGACCAATTTATTACATAACTCTATATTCCAATTAATTCTTGGTATTGTCAAGCTTTTAATGTTTGCCAATTTGGTTGACATAAAAGGGTATCTTATGATTTAGATTTTCCCTGATCTTTAAAATCAACTTTATTGGGATGGCATTAGGGTTAATAAAATTATATAGGTTTCAAGTGTACAATTCTATATCATCTGCATATTGCATTGTGTGTTTACCACCCACCTGATTGAACATATTGTCATATGTTGGTTAGCCACACATGTGTCTCCTCTATGAAATGTTCATTAACCACTTTTCTATGTGGTTGTTTCTTATTTCTTATTCATTTTTAATCATTCTTTATATATTCTGGATATTTATTTTCAGTTGGATGTATATATGTTAAATATCTTTTCCCTATTTGCCACTTACTTTTTCACTTTATGTGTTTTTCAGTGCACAATTCTTTATTTTAATGTGCCAAACATAGCAATAATTTTCTTTAATGGATTTTATCTTTGTATCTTTTTAAAAACATCTTTTCTAACCAAGGTTACAAAGATATTCTTTTGTGTTTTCTCTAAAATCCATAGGGTTGTTCTTTCACATTTACATCCTTGTGCATGTAGAATTTATTTTTGATGTGAGGTAGAGGTCCAATTTTATTTTCCACTTAGATAATCAATTACCCTAACATTATTTCCTCATTGATCTTCAATGTTACCTCTGTCATGTATCAAATTTCCATATACATATGAGTCTTTTTCTGGGCTTTGAATTATATATTATTGGTTTATTACACCACCCACTCAAAAAAAAATAACACCCTTTATTTTCTTCAGAAAACTATTGGATATTTTTGGCCCTTTAATCTTCCATGCAAGTTTCAAAACCATATTGTCATATTCTTCAAAAAATTCCAATGGAATATTGATTGAAAATGATTCAATTTTAGATATATAGATATTTTCTATCCCTTAACATGGTATAGTGGTGTGAACATGTAAGTTGAATTTTCAAATGGCTCTCTGAAGATTTTATCATTTTTCTCCACAAAGATGATATATAATCTATTTAATCCTATTTTCATTTTAATCCTATTTTGTTGCTATTATAAATGACCTATTTTAAACATTTTTATTTGTATTTTTTATAAATGACATTTTAACCATTTTTATTTGTGGTGAGTATATACAAATACAAATGTTTTCATGATATATCTTGAATTGAGCCATCTTCCTAAACTTTCTTATTAATTCTAATACCATTTATTTTTTTAAATTTAATTAATTAATTATTTAAAAAATATTTTACTTATTATTTTTAGAGGGAGGGAGAGGGAGAGAGGCAGAGAGGGAAACACATCAATGTACGATTGCCTTTCACCTGCCTCCAGCTACGGACCTGGCTGGAGACCTGGGTATGTGCCCTAACTGGGAAATGGAACCAGCAAATTTTGGGTTCACAGGCAGGCACCTTATCCACTATGCCACTAGCCAGGGCTCCATTTACTTTTAGTTTCTTTTGTTTTAGATCAAAATTATATTACCTGCAAATAATGACAATTTTATTTATTATTTTATTTATTATTATTGAAAACTTTTAAATCATTAATTGTCTTAATTCACTCTAGGATCACCAGGGAAATATTGAATAGAGGTAATGGTAACATGCATCCTACTCATTCCTGATTTTAAAGGAAATGATTTTAATGTTAAAATGTTTTTGTTTTTGCCATAGATTCTTGATAGCCCTCCTTAATCAGATTATGCAAATTTCTATTTAAAAACATCACATGTTGAACTTTATTGAATGCTCATGATAGATGTTTTTTATCAGTTTAAGATTCCTTCTCTACTGTCATGCTGAGAACTACCATAAATGAATGTTGTTTTATTAAATACATTCACTGCATCTATTACAATGATTGTATAGTTCATCTCACTTAATGTGGTGAATTACACGAATATATTGCTAATGTTAAATCAGCATCTGTTTCTTTGGTAAATCCATATTAATCATTATGTGCTCATTTTTATTCATTGTTGGATTGAATTTTCTAGTACTTTTTCCTGTATTTATTTATTTTTAAAGATTTTATTTATTATGTTTAGAGAGAGGGGAAGGGAGAGAGGCAGAGAGAAAGAGAGACATCAATGTATGGTTGCTTTTCATCTGCCTCGAGCTACAGGCCTGGCTGGAGACCTGGCTTGCAACCTGGTTATGTGCCCTGCCTGGCTGGGAATCCAACCAGTGACCTTTGGGTTTACAGGCTGGTGCCTTATCCACTTTGCCAATAGCCAGGGCCTGAATTTGCTAATATTTAAGAGTTTTGACTGTGTGAGTAAGCTTAGCGTATAATTTATCATGTTCTCTTTGTTTGGTTTTGATGTTATTGTTAGGCCACCCTCATAAATGAGTTAGATAGAATTTCTTATTTTTCTTTTCTCAGAAAAAGATTTATATAAGATTGGAATTACTTGTTCCTTCAATGTTTACTAAAACTTTTTTGGAAAAGCCATCTTGCCTAGTGTTCTCTAACCTGGAAAGACACTTTACTACTAATTCAATTCTTTTATTGATTAAGAGACTACTCAGACTATCTTATTTCTTCTTAGTCAATTTCTAGTAAGTTATGTTTTTCTTGAAATTTGTTCATTTTATAATTTTAAATTCATTGGGATATATGTGTTTAAAATGTTCTCTCACTCTTTTAATTTCAAAACCTTTCTAAACTCAAGAGTAAGAAACTATTCAAAAACTGGCCAAAGTACTTGAGAATAGTCATGTTACAAAAAATGGTATTCAGATGACAATTAAGCACATGAAAAAAGGTTCATCATTGTTAGCCATTAAAGAAATGCAAATTAAAATCACTATGAGATACTACTTCATACCTATTAGAATGACAAAAACAAAAAGTACTGGCAAGGGGCTTGGAAGATAGTAGAGTAGCTAGCAACCCTGTCTACTTGCTTCCATCCTGGGCAAGACTTGGAGTAAAAACACAGAGCCATGAGTGAGTGAGGCTGTGAGTGAGAGCAACCATGGACAGGAGTGTGGGGACTATTCAGGAGTGGGCAAAAACCAATGAACAACCTGTGCTTTCTAAGCGGAAACACCAGGGCTGCCTAGCCCAGTGCTTCTGGCTACACAGCTTAGGGACAGCTGTGGATTAGCTCAGGAGCTGCAAGCTACTTGGGGCAGAGAGAGAAGGCCTGGGAAGTGCAGGCCCTAGCAACTGCATGGGAGCAGGCCTGCCCTAGGCTGAAGGTGTCTGGAGGGAGCAGGGCCAGCACTTCTCTACTGCCTGTATTCCTGTATCACCACAGGGCTCTTCCCAGCACCATTGAGGAAGGATCCAGTGAGAAACTTTGTATGAGACTGTCAGAGGCCAACCCTGGCCATGAGAGACTGTGTGATTTGGGGGTAGGGGGAGCATATGGAGAATGGGGCCCCAGTGACTGGTGCTGCAGTGTGGGGACCACACAAAGACTTTTAAAAGGAGACCTGAGACTCAGCAGGGACCCAGGGCTTGGACACATGTGCTCAGGCACAGCTGCTTTGCTAAACAAAAATTCAAGAGAGCTAGAGAAAACTGTAGGACCAATGGGTGGGACCAGACCCAGCACAACTCAGAACAAAGGGCTGTTCAAAGTGCAGAGTTTGGAAGAGCTTCTAATGCAAGAGCAGCAGTCTCAGGATTGGGAAGCAAGAGCTGAATGCCTGAGTTTTGAAGCATCCATCTAGCGATCTAGAGCCCCTCACAGACAGGTATATATATATATATATATATATATATATATATATATATATATTTCTCTCACTCTGTCTCTGTCTCTCTCTCTGTCTCTCTTTCTCTCTCTCTGTCTCTGTCTCTCTGTCTCTGTCTCTCTCTCTGTCTCTCTCTCTCTCTCTCTCTCTATATATATATATATATATATACACACACATATATGTGTGTGTATACACATATATATACATATATATTTAAATTTTCAGTTTAAATCAAATGCTGTACACTTCCCTCTCTTACTCCATTCTGTCTCCCCTTTCCCTTTTTTACTTATGATATAAATTTTACTTTCTTTTTTTCTTTGCCTCATTTCTGTTCCACACTTATTATTACTGCTCCCTCTACCCTCACAAAATCACTTTTACCTCAGTCATCTTACATTTGTTTTTTTGTTCTTATAATAGTCTTAATCTGCTTATACCTTTATTAATACTGTCTTATTTGCAGCTGAGAGGGTAGTTGTGGGTGGGGGTTATTTCTGCAGGTGTGGGTCTGTTCCCTGGCATGTTTGATTTTGTTCTGGCAGCACCTATAGAACAGTATATAAAACACAGTGAGGAGAAGTGAAGCTCAGTCAGCCAGCTGGAGGGAAGGACCCACTGAAGAACAACCGAGAACAACCAAAACACAATTACAACCAGAGAGTCCACATTAATGGCATTAAGGGCAGCCCAAGAGCATTAAGCTCAGGAACTCAAAGGGACTGCATCACTGAGCCCCACAATACTCCCAATAAAAGGTCATGCCATGAAGACAGGGAGACAAATCAGACCAATCTAATATGCATAAACAAATAATAAGAGTCACCTAAAATAGGGAGACAAAGAAAAAAAGCCCCATTGAAGGGAAAGGAGGAATCCCCAGAAAGAATGCTAAATAAAATTGAGGCAAGTAAACTATCAGACCTTGAGTTCAAAATAAGGTTATAAGGAAGCTCAATGAGCTTAGTGAGAACTACAAAGAAATCCAAAAAAGTTACAATGAACTTACTGCAAACTACATCAGCATGAGAAAGGACATAGAAAATATCAATAAGAGACAGGAGGAAATGAATAATGCAATTACTAAAAGGAGGAATGTAGTAGAAGGAATTAAAAGCAACATAGGTAAAGCAGAAAGTCAAATCTTGGAGCTGGAGGACAAAGTGGGAAAAAATCTCAGACAGAGCAACAAAATGAAAAAAGGCTTTTTAAAAAAAAGAACAAAAAGGGTGAAAGAGATATCAGAACAACATGAAATGTAATAATATCCATATAATAGTAATACCAGAGGAGAAGAAGAGGAGCAAGGGATAGAAAACCTGTTTGAAAAAATAATGACAGAAAAATTCCCTAACTTCAAGAGAGAAAAAGTCATGCAAGTTTAGGAAGCACAGAGGGTCCCAAAGAAGATAAAACCAAAGTGGCCCACTCTAAGACACATCATAATTAAAACTGCAAAATTCAAATACAAAGAGAATCTAAAGGCAGCAAGAGAGAAACAGCTAATCACATACAAGGGCGCTCCGATAAGGCTATCAGCTGATTTATCAACAGAAACTCTACAAGCTAGAAAGGAATGGCAAAAAATATTCCAAGCAATGAAAAACAAAGGCCTACCACCAATACTATGCTACCTAACAAGGCTCTCATTCAAAATGGAAGGTGAAATAAGGAGTTTCCAAGACAAAAGAAGGCTAAAAGACTACATCTCCACCAAGCCAGCATTTCAAGAGATGCTCAAAGGACTTCTTTAAGAAGATGCACAAAGGGACTAGGGGGTGAGGTGCAGAAGAATACAGGTACAAAGAGAGAAAATGCCAACTAATAAGTACCTATCAATAATAATTTCAAATGTACATGGATTAAATGCACCAATCAAAATACATAGGGTGGCTAAATGGATAAGAAAACATGACCCACATATATGCTGTTTACAAGAGACCCATCTCAGAAGAAAAGATCTATACAGACTGAAATCGAAGAAATGAAAAGAAAATATTCCAAACAAATGGATCTGAAAAAAAAAAAAAAAAAAAAAGCCAGGGTAGCAATATTCACATCAGACAAAATAGACTTCAAAACAGAAGCCAAAAAAAAAAAAAAGGAGACAGAGAAGGACAATTTGCAACACTTAAAGAGAGAATCCATCAAAAGATAGAACCATTGTAAATGTATATGCCAACATAGGAGAATCCAAATATATAAAGAAGATCTTGGAGGACTTCAAGAAAGGTATTGAAGTCAATGCACTTATAGTAGGGGATTTTAACATCCCACTGTTAAAAATGGATCGATCTTCCAAACAATCAAGAAACATGTGATACTGAATGACATTCTAGATCAAATGGGCTTAATTGATACATACAGAACCTTTCATTCAAAGAAGCAAAACATACATTATTTTCAAATGTACATAGAACATTCTCAAAAATAGACAAAATGGTAGGACACAAAAGAAGCCTCAACAAATTCAAGGAAATTTAAATAATATCAAGCATTCTCTTGGATCATAAAGTTCTTGAAACTAGAAACCAACCTCAAGGGTAAAACTCAAAAACAAACAAATTCATAAGACTGAATAATTTGCTATTAAACAATGAAGGGGTTAATAATGAGGTCAAGGAAGAAATAAAAAAGTTTCTGGAAACAAGTGAAAATGAACATACAACAGCCCAAAATCCATGGGACGCAGCAAAGGCATTCCTGAGAGGGAAATTGATAGCAATATAGACCTACCTACAAGACAGAAAATTTTCAAGTAAATGACCTAACCATAAAGCTACAAGAACTAGAGAAACAAAAATAAACAAAGCCAAGAGCAAGTATAAGGAGGGAAATAATCAAGGTCATAGCAGAATTAAGTAACATGGAGACAGAAAGAACAATTCAAAAGGACCAAGAAACCCAGAAGCTGGTTCTTTGGAACAATAAACAAAGTTGACAAGCCTTTAACCAGGCTCACCAAGAAAAACTAAGAGAGGACCCAAATAAATAAAATCAGAAGTGAAAGAGAAGAAACCACAATCAATACCACAGAAATACAAAGAATTGTAAGAAATTACATATGCCATAAAATTTGACAGCCTGGGTGAATTGGAAAAATTTCTGGAAACATGTAATCTTCTAAAATTGAGTCAAGAAGAAGCAGTAAGCCTGAATGCCAGATAACAGCTAATGAAATTAAAGCAGTAATCAAAAAACTCCTGAAATACAAAAGCTCCAGACCAGATGGCTACACAGGCAAATTTTACCAAGCATTTAGGGAAAAGTCAATACCTATCCTTCTCAAACTATTCCAAAAAATCCAAGAAGAGGGAAACCTCTCCAAGTCTTTTTATGAGGTCAGTATTATCCTAATTCCAAAATCAAATAAAGACACACAAAAAGAAAGAAAACTACAGGCCAATATTATGCTAAATTTAGCATTTAACATAAATGCTAAAATCCTGAACAAAATATTTGCAAACAGGATCCAGCAATACATAAAAAGATCATACACCATGATCAAGTGAGATTCATCCCAAGAATACAAGGATGGTTAAATTTACAAATGAATAAATGTAATACATCACATAAACAAAATGAGAGGCAAAACTTACATAATCATATCAATAGATGCTGAAAAAGCACTTGATAAAGTAAAGCACCTATTTATGATAAAAACAGGAAGCAAAGTGGGAGTAGAGGGAGCATACTTCAACATAATAAAGGTCATATATGAGAAACCTGCAGTCAATATCATACTCAATGGGTAAAAACTAAAAGCTTTCCACCTAAGATCAGGAAAAAGATAAGGGTCTCCACTTTCACAACTCTGTTTAACATAGTATTGGAAGTTCTAGCCATGTAGTGATCAAGCAACAAAAGGAAATAAAAACCATCCAAATTGGAAAGAAGGAACTAAAACTCATTGCTTGCAGATGACATGATAGTGTACATAGAAAAGAAAACTCTATAAGCTCCACCAAACAACTACTTGACCTAAAAAAGTAAATTTGGCAAAATAGAGGAATATAAAAGGAATATTCAGAAGTTAAAGGCATTTTTGTATAATAACAATGAAATATCAGAAACAGAAACTGGGTGGGTGGGGGGAGGGAGTCCCATTTACTATACCATCAAGAAAAATAAAGTATTTTGGAAAATACTTAACCAAGAAGGCAAAAGAACTATACTCAGAAAACTACAAAACAATAAAGAAATTAAGGAAGATAAAAATAAGTATAAAAATAAGTATATACTATGTTCATGGATTGGAAGAATTAACATCATTAAAATGCCCATACTGAAACAGAGTCTTGGGACAGCTTGGCATAGAGTGTATGGTGGCTCTCTTTGGAGACAGCTTCAGACTGCCTAGCTGAATGGATATTTTACCAGCAAATACTGTGTACAGATAGCACAGACTCAGAACAACTGGGGAGTCTGGTTCCTGCAGGGAATCCACATGGCACCAGCAGACTGGAGGAACTGTGTAAGTTTGGAGGAGACTGGGGGAATGCCTGCCAAGAATTAGCTGCTCTAGCTAGCAGTCTTATCCAGCCCCTGGCATGCTGCTGCTACTGACAGATCAGCGGGAATAGGGAGAGGCATCTAGGGAAAGCCCTGACTGACAGATGGCAAATTTCTTGGCCCCACTCCGCAAGGTGCATAGTCACTTGAGGGAGCATCCAAATGGGAATTCAGAGAGCAGGGACAGTGTACTCCAGCTGGAGCCTCTGCAGAACGACCCAACAACCCACAGGCCCTGACAGAAACAGACTACATATGACTAGGCCCCACCTCCCCAGTGTGCCCACTCCCTAGCATGAGGGCTCCAAGCAGCTGCAGCAGTGGGGTGAGTGGCAGGCCCTAAGGGGAGCTCCACATGGAGCTCAACAGGCTGGAGCCTCTGCAAGAACTGAGGGGTGTGGCAACCCATGGCCCTAACAGAAACAGAATGCTTAATGCTCAGTCCTGCTCCTCAAGGTGTTTAAGGCTGATCGTAGATTACAGAGACTTGATCAAGAAAAAGAGGCGGACACAGGAAATAGAAAACTGTTAATTGAAAAATAGCCTGTCTAGGTCCAGGCAAGACAGTGATGTGGCATCATTAGGGTCAAAACCAGAAGGAGAAGAAAGGGGAAAAAACAGATAAAATGGTGAAGAAATACACTGCGATGTTCTACATGAGGTATAAGTTCCCAATATATTCTTTTTAACGTTGGTTTCTTGTCCTCAGAAGAAGTGCATTTTAAGTAACTAGTGTTTATATTACAGTGTATTGCAAATCTCACATTGTACACCTCCCTTCTCTCAATCCATATTACCATCTAATTCCCTCTTCATTTTTCTGTTTTCAGTTTCATATACTTGTTTTATTAATTAATCAATTAATAATTAATATTAATTAATATAGGGTGCTCCTCCCTATAGCACCTCAATTTCACCTTCCTTTCCTCTACCCTCTCTTGAGCTTCTCTTTCTCTCATTTTCACTTTGCACTCCCAAACCACATATAATAAGGATACCTCAAACATTGTTGATAGTGCTGTGGTGAAACTTCTTCACTAATTTGGTTCCTTGGCTTATATAATTCAACTTTCTGTTTTAATGTAAATGTGTTTGTTCTCTCACATAGTACCTATACATATGATATGTGTGTGTGTAGATTATACATATATTTCTGTCTAGGCATAATACTGTAAATGTCCCCTTCCTTGCTCCATTCTGATTCTCCCTCCTACCCCATTTTTATGTAAAATGTAAATTTTGCTTTCTTTCTCTTGCCTGTTACTATCATTGCTCCTCCTTCTCACCTGTCAGAAAACATTTATAATTCAGTAAGTCAACTCAGCTGATTCTCCTCTCTTATAATAGTCATGATCTCTGTACACCCTTATTAATACTGGCTCATTTGCAGCTAAGAATTTGATTGAGGGTGAGGGAAATTGTTAAGGGTGTGGGAATTTTGCCTGGCTGATTTGTGGGTGGAAGATATTTTTGAAGGTATGATTATTTTGCCTGGACTGGTGATTCTGTTATAAGAGCAGCTCAATAACAGTATATGAGATGTGGCAGAAGGAGTGTCTCTCAATCAGCCAGCTGGAGAGAAAAACTCATAAAAAAGCAATACATAAACCAAATACAAAATACAACCAGATCACCCAATTAATGACATAAAGGGCATCCCAAGAGCATCAAGTTGAAAAAAACCAGGAAACTGCACTACTGAATCCTATAGGTCTCCTACCACAGAAGGGCACTCCACAAAGTCAGGGAGTCATAGCAAATTAACCTAAGAAACAAAAACAAGCAAAAATACAACACACCTAAAATAGGGAGAAAAAGAAACAGTCCATCGCTGAAAAATAAGGAGGAATCCCCAGAAAGACTGCTAAGTGAAATAGAGATAAGCAAACTATGAGACCTAGATTTCAAAGCAATGGTTATAAGAAAGCTCAATGACCTCAGCAAGGTCAAAGAAAATGACAAATAACTTCAAGAGAACTACAAAGAACTCCATGAAAACTACAAGGAACTTTTTGAAAGTTATACCAGCGTTAAAAAAGACATAGAAACCATTAATAAGAACCAGGAAAAAAAAATGAAGAATACTATTTCTGAACTGAAGAACACAATAGAGGAAAACAAAAGCAGGTTAGAGGAAGCAAAGGACCAGATCAGCATTGTAGGACAACAAGGAAAAAGTACCCAGATAGTGCAACAAAATGAAAAAAGACTGAAAAAGAATGAAGGGGTGTTAAGAGAGCTGCAGAACAACATGAAATGTAATACTATCTATATCACAGGGATACCAGAAAGAGAGGAAAATGAACTGAAAATAGAAAACTTGTTTGAAAAAGTAATGACAGAAAACTCCCCAAACTTGGGGAGAGAAAAAACTATCCAAGTTCAGGAAGCACAGAGGGTCCCAATGAAGATGAACCCAAACAGGCCTAAATGAAGACACATCATAATTAAAATGGCAACATTGAAGATAGAGAGAATCCTAAAGGAATCAAGAGAGAAACAGCTAATAACATACAAGGGAGCTCCAATAAGGCTATGAGCTGATTTTCTCAAAGGAAACACTACAATCCAGGAAAAAATGGCAAAAAAATATTCCAAGCAATGAAAAGCAAAGGCCTCCAACCAAGACTACTCTACACAGCAAGGCTCTCATTCAAAATGGAAGGTGAAATAAGGAGTTTCCAAGAAAAAAGAAAGCTAAAAGAATACATCTCCACCAAACCAGCATTGCAAGAGATATTAAAGAGACTGCTATAAGAGGGAGTGGGTGTGGAGAGAGAGAGAGAGAGAGAGAGAGAGAGAGAGAGAGAGAGAGAGAGAGAGAGAAACACAGGTACAAAGAGAAAAATTCACAATGAATAAGTGCATATCAATAATAACCTTAGCTCTGGCTGGTGGCATAGGGACTGGCATGGGAACCCATAGGTCACTGGTTAGATCCCAGTGAGGGCATAAAACCAGGTTGCAAGCCAGGTCTCCAGCCAAGTCTGAAGCTGGAGGCAGGTGAAAGGCAAACATGCATTGATGTTTCTCTTCCTTTCTTCCTCCCTCCCTGCCCTTCTGTCTAAAAATAATGAATAGAATCTTTAATAAAAAATAATAATAACCTTAAATGTAAATGGATTAAATGCTGCAACCAAAAGACATAGATAGCTGAATGGATAAGAAAACACAACCCACATGTATGCTATTTACAGGAGACTCACCTCAGAACAAGAGATCTACAGAGAATGAAAGTGAAGGGATGGAAAAAAATATTTCAAACAAATGAACACACACACAAAAAGCTGGGGTAGCAATACTCATATCAGACAAAATAGACTTCACAACAAAGGCCATCAAAAAAAAAAAAAGGACATTTCCCAATACTTAAGCGAACAATCCATCAGGAAGACATAACCCTTATAAACATATACGCACCAAATATGGGTGTACCCAATTATATAAAAAAAATCTTAGAGGATTGAAAGAAGGATATAGACAACAACACACTCATAGTAGGGGATTTTAACACCCTGTTGTCAGCAATGGACAGATCTTCCAAGCAAAGAAATATCAAGGATATTATGGCATAGAACAGCACTCTAGATTAAATGGACTTAACTGATATATATATATATATAACTTTTCACCCCAAGTAAGCAAAATACACTTTCTTTTCAAATGCACTACTATGCAGCAGAAAGGAAGAAGGGACTTCTACCATTTGCGATAGCATGGATGGAACTGGAGAGTATCATACTTAGTGAAATAATCCAGGCAGCAAAAGACAGATACGGTATTATCTCACTTAATACAGGAAACTAATGAACAAAACAAACAGACAAGCAGAACAGAACTAGAAAGGTGGGGGAAAAAAGAAGAATGATGGTGACTAGTGGGGAGGGGGAGAGAGGGGAAAGTAGGGGAAGGGGTTAGCCAAGAAGCTAATGTGAAAGACCCATGGACATGGAGAACGAGGTGGGGATTGACTGTGGGAGAGGGAATGGGGAAGCTGGGGCAGGGGAGAGCAATGCGGGGGAAGATGAAGCACCAAAGCAACATATAGATTCAACATAATACCAATAAAATACCAATGACCTATTTCACAGATATAGAACAAATATTTAAAAAATGTATATGGAACCATAAATCAACTCAAATAGCCTCAGAGATTTTGAGAAAGAAGAACAAAGTAGGAGGGATCAAAATACCTGATATTAATCTGTATCACAAGGCTACTCTTATCAAAACAGTCTGGTACTGACATAAAAACAGAGGTGTAGATCAATGGGACAGAATAGAGAACCCAGAAATAAACCCAATAAACCCAAGTCTCTATGGTCAATTAATATTCAACAAAATAGGCAGGAGCATAAAATGGAGTAAAAATGTCCTCTTCGATAAATGGTGTTGGGAGATCTGGACAGGTACATGCAAAAAAGAAGAAAAAATGAAACTAGACCACCACTTACACCATATACCAGACCAAACTCAAGATGAATAAAAGGCTTAAATATAAGTAGCAACACCATAAAAGTCCTAGAGGAAAACATAGGCAGTAAAATTTCAGATATCCACCCCACACACAGAACAATATTTTCACCAATATAGTTCCTCAGGCAAGGGATATTAAGGAAAGAGTAAACTAATGGGATTACATCAAACTAAAGTTTCTGCACAGGTAAAGAAAGCATCAGCAAAATGAAAAGGGAACCAATCCTATGATACCTGGAACAAGGGTTTAATCTCCAAAATATATGAAAAACTTATATGACTCAACACCAGAAAAACAAACAATCCAATTAAAAAATGGGCAAAGGACCTGAATAGACACTTCTCCAAGGAGGACATACAGTGAGCCCATAGATATTTGAAAGGATGCTCAACATCAATAGCCATCAGAGAGATATGAATTAAAACTACAATGAGATACCACTTCACACTGATCAAAATGGCTATCATTAACAAATCAACAAATAACATCTGCTCATAAGGATGTGGAGAAAAAAGAACCCTAGTTCATTGTTGGTGGGAATGCAGACTGGTGCAACCATTGCAGAAAACAGTATGGAATTTCCTCCAAAAACTGAAAATGGAACTGCCTGTTTATCCAGCAATACCAATGATCTAAGAATCCTGAAACACCATTTCAAAAGAACCTATGCACCCAATGTTCATAGCAGCACTGTTTACAATAGCCAACTGCAGGAAAAAGCCTAGGGCCCAACAGTAAATAAGTGGATCAAAAAACTGCGGTACATTTACACAATGAAATACTATGCGGCAGAAAGAAAGAAGGAAATTTCTACCTTTCATAACAGCATGGGTGGAACTGGAAAGTATTATTCTAAGTGAAATAAGCCATGTGGTGACAGATAAATATCATAGAATCTCACCTAGAAGTGGAACCTTAAGAACAAAAACAAATGAGCAAAACAGAATCAGTGACATGGAAATAAGAAACAAACTGACAGGGAGGGTAAGGGGAAAATTGGGGGAAAGAGGAGGAAACGTCTAATTATGGAACAAGTATAAAGGACCCATGGACATGAACAACAGGGTGGGGATTGACTGTGGGAGTGGTGATCCAGGGCAGGGGAGAACAATGGGGGAATAACCAGGACAATTGTAATTGAACAATAAGAAAGTGAAAATATAAAGTACTGGTGGGAAACATAAAATGGTACAGCTACTCTGGATAAAATTAAACATATGCTTATCATATCACCCATCAATCATATTTTTATTTTAATATATGGTATGCCATAGCCAACTGAGCCACCCAGCCAAGGGCACTGGGTATTTCTTTTAAAGGAATGAAAACTTATATTTATACAATACTCTGTATGTAAATGTTCATAGCAATTTCATTTGTAATAGTCACAAACTGAAAATGAGCCAAATAACTTTCAATGAGTGTAGAAAGCAATCTAGGGAATATCTATGCAATAAAAAACTACTTAGCAATAATAAGGAACTATCAATACATACATCAACTTGGATGAATATCCAGGACAATATGCTTAGTTGGAAAAGCCAGTCTTAATGGGTTACATACTGTATGTTTCTATTCCTATACAATTCTCTAAGTGAAAATACTACAGTGATGGATCAGTGGTTGCCAAGTGTTTGAGAGAAGGTGTGGCTATTAAGATACGGAAATTTTTTGTTGTTGATAGTCACTCATATCTACACAGAAGAAAAACTTCATAGAACTGAGACAGCATAGGAACTTGGGCCTGGGGAATGGAAAATTTGGGTGGTTCAGAAAGCCAAGGTAAGACCAGTTGCCAGAAAGAACTTGGGATAAACTGACCACAAAAATGTTACGACTCTTCTCTCTACTCAAAAACACAGAGGTACCTGATTTTCTTCTAAGGGAGAGAAAGAAGGAAACATCAATTTGTGTTCCACTTATTTACGCATTCGTGGGTTGATACCTGTTCGCGCCCTGACCACAACTCAAACCTGCAACCTTAGCATAGAAGGCGGACACTCTAATTAACTAAGCTACAGAGCAGGGCAAGTAGAGGTAGCTTAGCTGATTTTAACTCCCTTCTAACTGCCTACTTAAACTACTGAACCGCAAGCACGTTGATCAAGGTTTGACTGCTATATTACCTTCTGTGGGTGGAGGTAATGAGCAATGCCATCTTGCCCCTACATTCCAGGAGCTAATGTGGTTACCAGGCAATACAGCTGGAAAAGTCACCCAAACCTAAATGGAAAATTACTTAAGCCTGCTTTTCAAAAAGGCTACCTTCTTACACAAGCCTGCTTTGCCCCCAGCTTATAAAAGCAGCCAAACAGAGCCAACTGCTGAGTGAGTTCAGAGGACCTTTCTTTCCTCTGTGCTGCCTCCCTTGTACTCAAATATAAGCTTAATAAAATCTGTCTGGAAATTTCTCTGTGGTTTCCTCTCAATTTCTATCTTGGGGAATCCAAGAGCCCCAACACCAGGAACAGAACTATATACCTAAAACCAAAAGTAGTGCATTAAAAGCTAGTGAAATCCAAATAAGGTCTGTACCCAAATTACTAGTATTGTACTGATGTCAATTTCTGGGCTTTTCCAATGTACTGTGATTATGTAGATACTATCAGAAAGATACATAGGAGAAATGTACATAGGAACTCTATTATTTTATTTTATTTTATTGTTGTATTACATCCATCCCCTTTTTGCTCCCCTCTGTCCCCCTCCCCACCCACCCATTCCCCCCCAAGTCAAGAACTCTATTATTTTTGAAACTTGTTTTGAGTTTTAAACTCTTTCAAAATAAAAAATCTACTGTATAGATATCTACATACCAGATGAATCTCATATATGTATATATGTGACTATAAATATAAATAAATATATGTAAATTATACATAATTATAGAAATATATATTCTTTAATCTCTAGGAGTAAGAACTACCTGTAGAGCAACTATTAGTTTTACTTTTAAGATTTTATTTATTATTTTTAGAGAGAGAGGAAGGGAGGGAGGCAGAGAGGGAGAGAAACATCAGTGTATGGTTGCCTTTCACCTGCCTCCAGCTACGGATCTGGCTGGAGACCTGGCTTGCAAACTGGTTATGTGCCCTGGCTGGGAATTGAACCAGTGAGTGACCTTTGGGTTCACAGGCCGGAGCCTATCCACTGAGCCACCAGCCAGGACTGCAACTCTTAGTTTTATTGCTCACTTTGAATTCCTGTTTTCATTCCATTTTCAGCCATTTAGCATTTCAGAGTATTTTAACTACTCAAGACTAGTTCCTTTCATTTCTTGCTTGCTCAGTCATATTTTATCTAACATTTGTTAGGTGCTTTGTAGCAGAAATAGGGGGTATCTCATCTACATCATTTCTGGAAATAGTAGTTCTGCTGCAAAGGAGAATAAGAGGGGACAGAGGGGAGCAAAAAGGGGATGGATGTAATACAACAACAATTAAATTAAATTAAAAAGAAGAAGAAGAAGAAGAGAACTAAAAAGGATTATAAGAAAAACTGTCGGCCCTGGCTGGTGGTTCAGTGGATAGGCACCAGCCTGTGAACCCAAAGGTTGCTGGTTCGATTTCCAGTCAGGGCACATAGTCCATAGCGGGAGGCAGGTGAAAGGCAACCATACATTGATGTTTCTCTCCCCTTCTTCCTCCCTCTCTGCCCTTCTCTCTGGAAATAATAAATAAAATATTTTTTAAAAAAGAAAGAAAAAAATGCTACCTAAGTGCTAAAAAATGGATAAGCTTAGTTCAACTGAGTACCACAAAGCTCACCTTAATCAACAAAATGATTTTTAAATCAATAAAAAATTCTTCATATAAAGTGGAAAGAGCATATTGAGCTCAGATAGACAAACTATATTCACATTCTAACCATACAAGTTATTTACTAGTTAACTATATGAGTCAGATAAGGTTGAGTTTGCTTTGGTAGCAAATAACCACCAAATCTCAGTGACTTATCACACAAAGGCTTCCTTCTGGCTCACATTATATACTGCAACTCTGCTCCTGTGGATTGCTTTTGGGATCCAGGCTAAATAAGCAGCCTCTGTCTAAATATTGTTTTCTTCTGGCAGAGGAAAAGAGATTGCAGAATTAAGTGATTACTCTTTTTTCACTTTAACCTTTGAATATTAATTTTAATTTTATTTACTTCTAAAAATTAGATTTATTGGAGTGACATTGGTTCACTAAATCATATGGGTTTCAAATGTACAACTTAATAAAACATCATCTGTACTTTGCAATGTGCTCCCATTGCCCCAAAGTCTCTTTCCATCCACATTTCCCCACCTTTGCCCACCTCCACTTTCCCTTTGGCTATCACCACACTGTTGTCTGTGTCTATGTGTTATGTGTATATGTCTTTTTGGGCTAAAACCTTCACCTTCTTTCATCCACCCCCTTCCATCCATCAGCCTATTCCATGTAATCATGACTCTGTTTCTATTTTGTCAATTTATCTTGTTTATTAGATTTCATATACAAGTGTGGTCATATGGTTGGCTTATTTCACTTAGCATAATAATGTCCAGGTGCATCCATGCTGTTGCAAAAGGTAGGATTTCCTTCTTTTCCACAGCCAAGTAATAGTCCATTGTGTAAATGTACCACAGCATTTTTATTTACTCATCTACTGATGGGCACTTGGGCTTTTTCTAGGTCTTGGTTACTGTCAATAACACTGCAATGAACACAGGGATGCATGTATTATTTTGAATTACTGTTTTGGGAATCTTAGTATATATTCTCAGCAGTGGGATTGCTGGATCAAAAGGCAGTTTCATTTTTTATTTTTTGAGGAAACTCCATACAATTTTCCATGTGGCTATACCAGTGGCATTCCCACTGATACTGCACTAGGGTCCTTTTCTTCGCACCCTTGCCAGCACTTGTTTGTTGATCTATTGTGAGGTGATATTATTTCAGATACAGATAGAGACATGAGACAGGAGGCCTACCTACACTCCCCACCACAGTTCTTGTCTTGCCTCAAGAGGTGAATTCAAGCCAGAGACAACACATATAGTGGAAATTAGACAGTGAGTTTATTTATGAAACACATATGAGCACAAAGCTGCAAATAGGTAGGTACCTGGCTAGTCTAAATGTTCTATGTAGAAAGGAAAAAAAGTTGTTTGGGAAGCTTATTAGTAAATTAGTGAGTTTGTTCTATACACTTGAACCTAGGCTACAAGTGGGTACTTGGCTCATTTAAGTATGCCAATTATTAGGGTTTGGGGCTTATATACCTCAGCTGGCTTCTAAATTCCCCATCCTCCCCCACTTTGGGAATAATGTACAAAGTCTTTCTTTCTCAGTTAGTAAAGGCACTTTGTCTTAGTGAAATTGTTACACGAGCTTCCTTTCCCAGCATAGAATCTCAACTACTTTCCTCCCTTTCCTGTATGAGTCCCTTTTGTGATGCTCAGGGCACCCAAAAATCTTAGTAAGATAGTTATGGAAGCCCCTTTCCTCAACACAGTCTCAAGGACTCGCCCTTCCTCCTGTGCTACTTTGTTCATAATGGTTGGGACACCCAACAATCTTCTTTTTTTTAAAGATTTTATTTATTTTTAGAGAGAGAGGAAGGGTAGGAGAAAGAGAGAGAGAGAAACAATGCAGGTTGCCTCCTGAGCGCCCCCAACTGGGTACCTGGCCCACAGCCCAGGCCTGTGCCCTGACTGAGAATTGAACCAGTGACCCTTTGATTTGCAGACCAGCAGGGTGCTCAATCCATTGAGCCACACCAGCCAGGGCCACCCAGCAATCTTACCATACCAAGCTCAGGATTGCTGAGTCAGTTGGTGAGACTTGTCTTTCTTTTGCTTCTAGCCTTCCATATTAAGCTCTTTGTTAGTTTTCAACATTTTACCATTGTACGATCTCTTATTTTTTTTCACTCTCTTACATTTGTACATCTTTCACCATTCTTTTTCTCATTTGCTAGCAGGTTACAGACACTGTGCCCTCTTCCGTTTTAAAACTCCAGTGTGCATTTCTCCAAAACAATGACCTAACACATGCTAATTCAACTATTCAAAACAGTAAATAAACACCGATTGTACACTACTACACAATCTACAGGTCCCACTCAAATTTTGAAGTGTTTTAACATGTGTCACTTCTGAATCAGGAAGTTTTGTAACTTGTTAGTTTCTTTTTACCGGAAACATTTCCTCAGCCTTTGCCTCTGTTTCACAACATAAACAGTTTTTGTTGTTGTTGTTGTTGTTGTTGTTGTTATTTTTAAAACTGTACAGGCCTTTCATTCTATTAGGTTTCTCTCAATCAGGATCATTGTGATGTTTCCCCACAACCAGACTCAGGCCATCCATTCTTGATGAGAATGCTACAGAAGTGATACTGCACTCTTTTTCATGCATCAAATCAAGAAGAAAGTCTTTTTTAAAATGAATTTATTGTTGTTATATTACAGTTGTCCCAATTATTCTCCTATTGCTATTGCTCTCCCCTGCCCTAGTCACCCTACTATGCCCTCTTCAACAGTCAATCCCCACATGTTGTCCATATCCATGTGTCATTTATACTAGTTCCTTGACTAAACTCTTTCCCCATTTCTTCCCCTCCTTAGTCCCCTTCTGGTCACTGTCAGTCTGTTCCTTGTTTCCATGCCTCTGATTCTATTTTGCTTGTTTATTTGTTTATTTGTCTTCTTTTCCTGCTGTGTAGTATTCCATTGTGTAAATGTACCACAGTTTTTCAATCCATTCATCCACTGATGGGCACTTAGCCTGTTTCCAGCAGTTGGCTATTGTGAATAGTGCTGCCATAAGCAGAGGGGTGCATAGTTCTTCTAAATTGGTGTTTCAGGTTCTTCTGGTATAGTCCTAGCAGTGGAATTGCTGGATCAAAAGGCAACTCCATTTTTAGTTTTATAAGGAAATTCCATAGTGTTTTCCTTAGGGGCTGCACCAGTCTGCATTCCCACCAACAGTGTACTAGGATTCCCTGTTTCTCTGAATCCTCACCAGCACTTGTTTATTGATTTGTTAATGATGGCCATTCTGACAGGTGTGAGGTGGTAGTTCATTGTGGTTTTAACTTGCATATCTGATGGATAGTAATGTTGAGCATCTTTTCATATGCCTATGTGTCCTCTTATGTCCCTCCTTGGAAAAGTGTCTGTTCAGGTTCTTTGTCCATTTTTAAATTAGGTTGTCTGTCTTCGTGATGTTGAGTCATTTAATTTCTTTAAAAATTTTGGAGATTAAACCTTTGTCTAAGGAATCATTGGCAAATATATTTTCCCATATGGTTGGTTCCATTTTTGTTTTGTTGATGTTTCTTTAGCTAAGCAGAAAACTTTTTATTTTGATATAGTCTCGGTTATTTATTTGTTCCTTTATTTCCCTTGCCCTAGGAGAGATATCAGTGAAAATATTGCTGCCTGGGATATCTGAAACTTTTCTGCCTATGTTTTCCTCTAGGACTTTTATGGTGGCACAGCTTATGTTTAAGTCTTTTATCCATCTTGTGTTTATTCTGGTGTATGGTGTAAGTTAGTAAGCTAGTTTCATTTTTTGTCCTGTCCCTGTCCAGTTCTCCCAACACCACTTGTTGAAGAGGCTATTTTCATTACATTTTATGTTCCTTCCACCTATGTCAAATAATTATTGACCATAGAGACTTGGGTTTATTTCTGGGCTCTCTATTCTGTTCCATTGATCTACATGTCTATTCTTATGCCAGTACCAGACTGCTTTGAGTACAGCGGTCTTATAATATTATTTGATACCTGGTATTGTGATTCCTCTCAATTTGTTCTTCTTTCTTAAGATTGCTATGGTTATTCATGGTCATTTTTTGGCTCCAAATAATTTTTTTTTTTTTTTTTAAGTTTCATTCATCATTTTCAGAGAGAAGGGCAAGGAAGTAGGAAGAAAGGGAGAGAAACATCAATGTATGGTTGCCTTTCACCTGCCTCCAGCTATGGACCTCACTGGATACCTGGCTTGCAACATGGTTATGTGTCCTAAATGGGAATTGAACCAGCAACTTTTGGATTCACAGGCCGGTGCCTATCCACTGAGCCACCAGCCAGGGCTCCATATAAATTTTTGAAGTATTTGTTCTAGATCTGTGAAATATGTTAGTATTTTAATAGGTATTGATTGAATCTATAAATTGCTTTGGGTAGTACGGACATTTTCATGATGTTAATTCTTCCCATCCATGAACAGGTATATGCTTCTATTTATTTCTTCAATGTTCTGTAGTTTTCCAACTACACGTCTTTCATCTCCTTGGTTAAGTTTATGCCTAGGTACTGTATTTTCTTGTTGCTATAGTAAATGAGATTTATTTCCTAGTATCTCCCTCTGATATTTCATTGCTGGTGTACAAAAATGCTTCCGATTTCATGATATTGACTTTGTATCCAACTGTTCTGCAAAATTCAATTATTAGGTTGAGTAGTTTTTTGGTGGTGTCTATAGGGTTTTCTATGTACACTATCATGTCATTTGCAAATAATGACAGTTTTACTTCCTCCTTTCCAATTTGGATGCCTTTGATTTTTTTTTTTTTTTCTTGTCTGATTGCTATGGCCAGAACTTCCAAAACTATGGTGAATAGAAGTGGAGAGAGTAGACACCGTCATCCTGTTCCTGATTATAGAGGGAAAGCTTCTAGATTTTAGCCATTGAGTATGATATTGGCTGCAGGTTTCATGTATATGACCTTTATTATGTTGAGGTATGCTCCCTCTAGTCCCACTTTGCTGCATGTTTTTATCATAAATAGGTGCTTTACCAAATGCTTTTTCAGCATCTATTGATATGATCATTTAGATTTTGTCTTTTATTTTCTTTATGTGGATTATTATGTTTTTTGATTTGCAAATATTATACCATCCTTGTATTCTAAGATGAATCCCTCTCAATCATGGTGTATGATCTTTTTAATGCATTGCTGGATCCAGTTTGCCAATATTTTGTTAAGGATTTTCACATCTATGTTCATCAGCAATATCAGTCTGTAGTTTTCTTTCTTTGTTGTGTCTTGACCTAGTTTTGAGATTAGAATAACACTGACCTCATAGAAAGAGTTTGGGAGTCTTTCCACTTGAATATTTTTGTGTGTTGGGGGAGGTAGGTTGAGAAAGATGGGGGTTAGTTCTTCTGTAAATGTTTTGAAAATTCTCCTGTGTAGTCATCCATTCTGGAGCATTTGTGTGCTGGGAGTTTTTTGGTTGCTGCCTAAATTTCACTAACTGTTATCAGTCTATTCAGGCTTTCTGCTTCTTGATTCAGTTTTGGAAGGTTATATATTTTTAGGAATTTTTCCAATTCACCCAGGTTGTCAAACTTTATGGCATATATTTGTTTATGGTGATTTCTTACAATTATTTGTATTTCTGTGGTATTGATTGTGATTTCTCCTCTTTCATTTTTGATTTTACTTATTTGGGTCATCTCTTAGTTTTTTTTTTTTTTTTTTTTTTTTTTTTTTTTTTTTTTTTTTTTTTTTTTTTTTTTTTTTTTTTTTTTTTTTTTTTTTTTTTTTTTTTTTTTTTTTTTTTTTTTTTTTTTTTTTTTGTTTTTTTTTTTTTTTTTTTTTTTTTTTTTTTGGTGAGCCTGGTTAAAGGCTTGTCAGTTTTGTTTATTGTTTCAAAGAACCAGTTCCTGGATTTGTTGATCCTTTTGAATTGTTCTTTTTGTCCCTATGTCATTTAATTCTGCTACCACCTTGATTTCCCTCCTTATATTTGCTCTGGGCTTTGTTTGTTGTTGTTCCTCCAGTTTTTGTAGCTGTAGGGTTAGGTTGTTCATTTGAGAGTCTTCTATCATAGGCCTCTATTGCTATGAACTTTTCTCTAAGGACTGCCTTTGTTGTGTCTCATGGGTTTTAGGCTGTTGTGTGTTCATTTTCATTTATTTCCAGAAAATTTTTGATTTCTTTGTTAACCCATTCATTGTTTAATAGTATGTAATTCAGTCTCCATAATTTGAATGTTTTGGGTTTTTCCCTTGAGGTTGCTGTTATGTGCTGCTGTAGCCAAGGAGACAATTTGGAGACCAGACAACAGGTAAGGAAGGGTTTATTAGGTAAGAAGAGGAAAGGTGGGGGAGAGGGAAGGGAATGAAATGGCAGTGTAGGCTCAAAGTAGGAACTGCCAGAGCTCAGAGCTTCCATTAGAGACTTCAATCTGTTGGGGTATTTATACCCCTGCTTTTCCTGGTTTGCTGAGGCTAGCTGAGGTATGCATATTTTGTGGTTTAGCTGCAGAGACTTTGGTTAATTTCAACTGCAAAACCTGCAAAGCCTAGGCTGTTTCAACTGCTAATATCTGAGTTCAAGGCCCCTCTGAATGACAAAGGGGACTGTGCACTAAGTACTCCTATGTTCATTGCAGTGCTATTTACAATAGCCAAATGCAGATGTTTACAATAGCTATTTACAAGCACTATTTACAATAGCTACCCAGTGCAGATGACTCACCTTACAGTTGGTTTCTAGTTTCAAGTCATTGTGATCCGGGATGCTTGATATAATTTTAATTTCCTTGAATTTATGGAGGCTTGTTTTGTATCCTACCATGTGATCTATCTTTGAAAATGTTCCATATGCATTTGAAAAGAATGTGTATTTTGCTTCCTTGGAATGAAAAGTTATATGTATATCAATTAAGTCCATTTGATTTAGAATGTTGTTCAATTCCACAATGTCCTTGTTGTTTCTTTGCCTGGAAAATCTGTCCATTTTTGATAACTGGGTATTGAAACCACCTACTGTGAGTGTGTTTCTGTCAACTTTCTTTAAGTCTTCCAAGATTTTCCTTATATATTTGGGTGCTCCTCTGTTGGGGGTATATATGTTTACTAGAGTTATATTGTCTTGGTGGCTTATTCCCTTAAGTATTATGAAACATTCTTCTTTGTCTCTTTTTGTGGACTTTGTTGTGACAAAAGTCCACAAGTCTACAAAAGTCCACAAAAAGAAGTTCTATTTTTTCTAAGTGTTGCTTAGAAGTGTTGCTACCCTAGCTGTTTTATAATGTCAATTTGCTTGAAATATATTTTTCCATCTCTTCACTTTCAGTCTGTGTTGATCTTTTCTTTTGAGGTGTGTCTCTTATAGACAACATATACAGTATATGGGGCCTGTTTTCTTATCCATTCAGCTACCTTATGTCTTCTTTTTTTTTTCAACCATGATTTTTTAAATTTAATTTTATTGTTGTTGTATTACAACCATCCCATTTTTCCTCCCCTCTGTCCCCTTCCCACCACCCACTCCCTTCCAAAGTCAATCCCACTTGTTGTCCATGTCCGTGATTCTTCCATGCTAGTTCCTTGACAAAACTGTTCCCTTTCTTTACCTCTTCCTCCCACCTTCCCACTCCTCCTTCCATTCTGCCCACTGAAGGTCTATTCATTGTATTCATGTATCTGGTTCTGTTTTGACTGTTTGTTTGCTTTGTTCATTATTGTCCTGTACTGGGTGAGATCATATGGTATTTGTCTTTCACTGATTGGCTTATTTCAATAAGCATAATACTTTCTAGTTCCATCTATGTTGTTGCAAAGGTTAGGAGTTCCTTCTTTCTTTCTGCTATATAGAATTCCATTGTGTAAATGTACCAAAGTTTTTTGATCCAATCATCCATTGATGGGCACTCAGGCTGTTTGCAGCATTTAGCTATTATAAATAGTGCTGCTATGAACATAAGGATACTTAGGTTCTTATGAATTGGTGTTTCAGGGTTCTTCAGGTATAGCCCTAGTAGTGGAATTGCTGGATCAAAAGGCAGTTCCATTTTTAGTTTTTTAAGGAAACTCCATACTGTTTTCCATAGTGGCTGCACCAGCCTGCATTTTCACCAACAGTGCACCAGGGTTCCATTTTCCCTACATCCTTGCC